>JASFCY010000379.1:0-10886 GCA_036940585.1 Cyathus olla
CAGGGATTAAGTACCTAATCAGTATCTGAATTGGAATCTATAATATCATTAATTCCATTCTTGTATCTGGTTGGATTCATGAACCAATAATCTCAATATATATAAGGGATTACCCTGAATGCAGCTATTCTTGTATAAAGTACTAATTCATCCAATTCCTGAACTTTATATACTCCTTCTGATTTTTTATGAATAACTTTATAAGGTTCACAGTAATAAGCAAAATTTTTTTTACCAAGTTTTGACTTATATTATGTATCTTGCACTAATACTAGTTCTTCTTCTTTGTACTTATCTCTAAGAAGTTTCTTCTTAAATCACTTCTCAAAATATTTTTTAGATGTAAAGCATGCTTTTTATAAGATTTTGGCTGCTTTCTGAATATTCTTATTATATTTTATAATCCATTGAATAGGTAATGCCAGTAGTTCAGTAGTAGATATTTCTTTATAGAATTATTCAACAAGAAATATAGCTTCAACCAAATTATATGGTAGAACTGGATTTGTAGTATATAGCAATTGAAATGGGGAGTATCCTGTAAACTTGGCTAACTGTGATTCTGTTGACAAAAGCATTAGCTTCTAAGTAATCAGGCCACTTTGATACTTTTTCTGTATAGGCTTTGAGCAATGCTTGCCTCAATATAAGATATTCTTGTTCAACTATACCATTAGCATACTTGTTATATAGTGAAATTTCCATCTGAGATATTATATTTAACTTTTCTATAAGAATTTTGAATACTTTCTGTACTTCAGATTCATTGTCAGTAGTGATCTGTATAGGAATACCATATCTTTAATAAATCTGGTCTGTAAAAAACTTGGCAAATTGTTCAGATTTTCCATTACAGAGCACATGAACTTCACAAGTTCCAGTTAAATCATCATATAATGCAACAAGCTATTCATATTCTCATACTAGTGGCATATACATAATGTTAATATATATTTTACTGAATATAGCAGTTGATACAGAAATTGTTGAAGGAATTTCATTTCTTTTTACAAATCTAATCTGATATTAATAATATAATTGCATATAATGGTATATATTGGCATATATGTGTGGCCAAAAAAAGCAATAATATAAGGTTTTATAAATAAATTTAGTATCTCAATGATTTAAATTCTTATATGCCTACATTAAAATACTCAAATATTCTTTTGGTTCTGAAATTACAACAAGTAGAGATTGATGTCCATTTTGTTTATAAAGCTTATTATCTTTAATAAAAAACTTACTTGTCTTGGTAAGAAATCAATACTATTTCTATAAAATTTCAAATGTAGGAACTTCCAAAGTTTTCAAGAAGTAGTATATCTGTTATAGTATCTGTTCATAGGTTTGATATGATACTAAACAAGATGGAAGATGTGAAAGTAAATAGGGTAATTTTTCAGATATTGTGAGATAAAATGATTTTAGAGGGTGATAAGAGATAAGCAAGGCTATATCATCAAGCTATAAATTATTGTTGTCTTCTGCAGTTTTATTGTCAGCTAACCTGTGATATAACAATGCATCAGGACCCTTGAAATTGATGTCAGGTATATGAACTAGTTTGAAATCAAACATTAAAATGTTCCATATTCATTAACTGATTGCTGCATTTGATTGTAGATCAGGATTATTTAATATTTCCTTAATATACTTACACAATGAGCAAGCCCAACATTATTTGTATTTATTATGCAAAAAAATATTTTAAATATTTTATTATTATAAAGCTATGTAAAACCACACTAAGAATATTAAATTATTAGTATACTATATAGGTATAATTTTGTGAACAAAGATATAAAATATTCTACTTACTAATATTTCCAAAATATGTTCTAATAAATCTAAAGTAGTAGTGTGTGAACAATCTTATATATTGTGTATGGGAGTATTTTAGATTGTTGATGATAAAATATTGGCTGGAAATGTTGGCTATATCTGTAATCCCAAAAGTAGCACTAAATTTACTGCATTTTTTCAACTACAGGGAGTACAGCCACCATTTTCAGCTAATATTTTGCTGTCAACAATCTGAGATATTCTCACACATAATATATAACATTGTTAGCACACTACTATTTTAAATTTATTAAAACATATTCTGGAAATACTAGTATGTAGAGTATTCTATACTTTTATTCACAAAATTTTATTTATATAATGGACTAATAATTTAATATACTTAGTATGATTTTGCACAGCTTTATAACCATAAAGAATTTAAAATACTCTTTCACATAATAAATACAGATAATGTTGGGCTTACCTGTTGTATTAGTATCCACTTCTAAATATAAGTTTTTCTACTCCTATAATAGAGATACCAATATTTAAGGACTTTGTAAAGTCTGAATAACTCTAATTTTGGTTGTGAATATTGGGATTCTTGCTTACTCATTGGAAGCAAATCATATTAAACTGGTCAATATCAACTCTAGTTATTTAATTGTGATAATATTATTCCAGATAATGCTTTAGTACTTGAGTCAACAGAGAAAATAATGGGATTATTAGATTTATAACCAATAGGATGTAATACTGGTACTGATAAGACTAAATATTTAATTTTGTCAAATGCTTTTTGTTATCTATCATTTCAAATAAATTCTTCATTAATATGATTGAGTTCTAATAGTGGCTATACAAGTTTAGAGTAATTTTCTATTCAAATGTATACCATTTCACAAAGTCCAAGAAATTGTTTAACTTTATGGGATATTTCAAGCTTAGGCCTAGATAATATTTTGACTACTTTTTTGGTATCAGGAAGGCATTCTTGAACATCATATGCCCATCTCACAATAAGCACTTTAGGCATGTATATTTGTACTTTCTTAGCAGCAAAAGTAGCATCTGCAGAATAAACTTGATGCATAATATAATGAACATTATATGCATATTTCTAAATAAACTTCTAGATTCCTAGATTCTTGGTTAATATTTCAGATTCTTCATTATTATTAAGATACTGGCTAATAGAACCTTTAATTAATAAATCATCAATAAAAATATTGGCAATATGAGGTATTTTATCCTGTCATATGAAAACCATGCATTTCTGAAATTCAAAAGGAAAATTTGTATAGTCAGTTGGTAATAATGTAATTTGTAATAATCCCAATAAAGTTATGAAAGCAGTAAGATCATGACTGCAAGAATGAATTTTTTGTGGATCAAATCCCCAGAATAGGTTAAATACAGTATAGCATTGTCTTTCTTTAAAATCTTCTACAAAACCATCAATAATTGGCAGAGTACCTATATCTTGAACTGAAATTTTATTTAATGGCTGCAGATTATATACAATTTATAGCTTGCCATTTTTCTTAAGAATACAAAACCATTATAATTGATTTGAAGATTGACCAGGCTTATATACTCCAGTATTAATCTTTAGTTTCAATACTTTGATTACTTTCTCAAGGAAACCAGGTAGTATGAATATATTTCTGTATTGCCATGGAGAGTAAAGTATAGTAGATATAATATATAGAAAAAAATATAACTCTTTGAATGTGCTATGCTCTTTATCTTTAAAAACAATTCCTAATTCATTGAGCTTCATAATATACTTGAATAATTTCTCTTTCTCTGGCCATAAAAAGTTATCTGTATTTATATTAAGTTCTTTTAGTCAATTTAGAGTTATGTTATCTGTTAGGATAAAATCAGATAATTGAGTTGGTAAGGGTAGTAATGTTAATAGTGGATCTTCAGATATAACTCATATAACTTTGTAGTTAGGTAAAAATGAGGTTGAGACAGGATGTATCTTCTTATCAACTCACTTATAGATAGTAAATGCCTTTGTCACATCCCATATAAAACTCCTTGTACATGGTCATAGATATCAGAAAAAACAGGGGATAAGCAGAGATGTAACAGAGAAAATTAGACAAACCATGGCCTCAGCTTATATGCTGTATCCCTTGATGATTCTGTATTTTGAAGGAAACAGAAGATAGTACAGAGATAGCAGAAAATGATAGGAGGAACAAGGAATTGATAATATTAAGACAATCTTATATAGGTTAGCTTACAAAGTCCAGGAGAAGACAAGAGTTGACTTAGAAAAGTCTGAAACAAAGACAGGAGTAAATATAGTACATTATTGATTTTGAACTAGAAAAGTACAAAGATTGTAAAGAGATTTATATACAAGTTATTCTCTAATGTAATGGAGAATCTAAGGAGTTGTAGCTAAAACCTAAGAGTCATATCACAGAAATAAAATGCATGAAGCAAATGAAATATATAATAAGATATCTAGGAATAGCCAAGTACATTACAAGAATGATGGTGAGTAATAGATAATTGATAATAGTCCATGTTGTCAAATAGGATGACTATACTAAAAGGACAAATAAACAAAAAACAAACAATAATGGAAGATAATAGAGCTTAGATGGAGAAAAGTAAAATAGAAATATTACAAGTCAGAATATTAACCAGAGAAGAAGATGGAGGATATAGAAGATGATACAATGGTACAGGAGATATGAAGAGATAAGATAGAATGATGGTGGACATGGATATGACAGCCTTCATTATTTGTCTTTCAATTATTACATCTTTAGGATAAATGATTAGCTCATTATCTGGCTTAGATTTGTATTCTGTAACTATCTCAAATGATTCTATATATACTTATATGTATTTTCTTCTAATATATATCTCAGCAAAGTAACTAAATTATTAATATGGTATGGATGAAGAAAACTTGATAAAATTGAAGTCTAGCTTAAATTTTAGTGAAGTAATATTTCCTGGAATGATTTGTAAGTAATTAATCATAAGCAAATTCTAATCAATATCAGATGAATATTATTGTGATTTCAAAGATACTGGAATTTAGAATATATATAACTCTGGTTTTACAAGTTATAATGTAAATAATTAGTTGTAAATTCATCAATGTCAATATAGTAATTGTCTTTTAATTTTATATGTATAAGGTGAGTAATTTCTATAAAGAAGTTTTGAATTATTTTTTTCACACAAGATATGTATTCATAACACAATAAAATTTCATAAATAAGATCACAAAGTCTGTTTAATAACTTAAAGCAAATAAAATGGCCATTTGGCAAAGAAAAGATATAAAGTACAAGCCAAAATGAATGAAGAAGTATTGAGGGATGATTTATAAATAAAAAGACAAAATTTTGAAACATGGAAAGTAAATAAAAAAATGGGAAATAATAAGATAAACTAAAACAGAAGAAAAGCATATATATATACATAATGAATATAAAATAAAACACTTACAATAATAGAAAATTAAATAATTTACTTGGAATCTTCAGGAATATAAAATGAACTGCACTGCAAACAAAAAGACTGGGGGCTATAGACAGAATTTAAAATATAAGAAGGATAAGGAGTAGGTACTTGCTCTGTAATAGAATGGAGTCATACTCTAATAATTAAAGCAAAATTTACTTGTACTTTTAGAGGATTTTCTGCAGAAGAAATTGATGTAGATGGAGATACAGGGGGTTGTTCAGAAGAAAATTGAACTAATTTAACATGCTGTAAAACTCAGTTATTTGTTCTGGAATCTAAAGAAATGAATTATTTATTTTTTGGAAAACTAGAAATAAATCCTGAGTCTGGAAATGAATATCTTCATTTATGAATACTGGAATTGTAAAGTCAAATATATTTGCATAGGCATCATCTGTGGGAATACTGAATTGTTTTGCAAATATTCAGATAAGTTATCAGAAATCTCTAGTAATATACTTTTCAAATCCTGGAAGCTACTTGACTGAAAATGATTTTGAGATAATTCAGGAAGTATAGAAGGTAAAAATAGCTTGTTTTGCTTCATAAAAACAGTACTAGGTAAAAAGTACAGCTGTATTGCATTATTGAAGTTCTTAGGGAATATAAGAGATAAAGAGGATTGCATTTGTAAAGGAATGCCATCTGGGTTACTAATGTATTTTACATTTGTCAAGAGAGCATTCTTATCATTTTCTTGCTATTCAGTGAGGGCTCTTTTCTCTTGCTTCAAGTCTGTTAATCATGCTTATCAATGATAATTTGCTGTTTCACACATTCCACAATGGATTTCACATGCATACCAATGTGCTATTACTCCTGCATGCTGACTTTTGATTATTTCCTAAAGACTCTGAGGTAATTTCTCAATGGTATTAGGCAGCTTTTGCATTCCAATGGACTTATTACCAATGAAGACTACATTAAGTGGTCAATCTACTATGTGCCAGTTGAGGATAGCAAGTTATGGGAGTATCTTGATAAAGCTCAAAGATCTTGCAGAACTTTATCCTGGTATGGAAGATACTTGCTACTTAGTTATGGATCTTGAATGCATTTCAGAGCAGCAATATTTAGTCCTTTTACAGGATTTAATAGCTCTAGGTGACTATTACAGGAACTTCAAGTATATCTATAGCCTTCTCAAGAACAATGAATACATATCTCTTCAAAAAAGTAGTGTGGCATTCCTTCTTGATTTCAACATCAAGATTTGTGCTCAAGTTTGTCATCAGCTGTGTGTAGAATTTTCCAGATGCTATCCAGATAACTTATTCAACATCAAGCAGATCTATGATACTACAAAGATCATCTTGAGCCACAATGCCTCTGGAAAGATTACTTCTGAGTTGAATATTGTTCCTTATTCCTTTTCTGCCTCTCTATCCTCCAAATCTATCATCCCTTAAAGCTTCTACTCCTTCTATTTTTACTATTCAGTACTCTCTCATCATGAATATATCTATTCCCATGCTGTCTTTAATTTCCCAGATTTTATACAGTATATATATTTCAACTACAGAGCTGATTCCCTTGTCACATTCCATGTAAACTTCTAGTGCTAAGTTGCAGACTCAGAGAAATGGTGTACTGAGTGAAGATGTACTGGAGAAAACTAGATGAACTGTGGCCTCAGCTTATATGCTGTATCCCTTAATGAGTTTCTGGAGGTGATTCTGTATTTCAGAGAAAGAGAGAGATACAATAGAGATAAATAGAGACAGAAAGAAGGAACAAGAAGTAATGATACCAAGCCAATCTCATAGAGGTCAATCTGCAAAGTCCAGGAGAAAATAGGATATAACTTGGAAGTCTGAGATGAATACAGGAGTAACTATAGAATATTATTGATTTTGAACTGGAGAAGTACAAAGGATATAAAGAGATTTATATACAAGTCATTTTCTAATATAGCAGAGAATCTAAGAAGTTGTAGCTGAAATCCAAGAGTCATATCACAGAGGTAAGAATGCACAGAGCAAGTAAAATACATGATAAGATATCTAGGGAAAGCCAAGTATACTACAAGAATAATAGTAAGCAATAGATAGTGAATAATAGTCTATAATGTCAAATAGAATGACTACACTAAAAGGATAAGTAAACAAGAAACAAGTACATACAGAGAATAATGGAGAATAATGGAAAAAGGTAACATGGAAATATTACAAGTCAAAATATTTAGCCAGAGAATGAAATAGAGGAATAGAAGATAATACAATGGTGCCAAAGGTGTAAAAAGATAAGACAGGATAATAACAAACATGGTTGTGACACCCCTCTTTACAATCTCTCACTATGCATAATATCAGTGTTTCAGACACAGACTCCACCTTCCCTCTGCCTACACTTCTGGATGATAACTATACTCCTAATATTGATAAATACATTATAATTTAATCTTGCTGCAGTAATTTCATTCAGATATATTGGTACAGTAAAATTGTAGATATATATGGTAATAATTACTACTTTGCTATTGGACAGCCAAAATGTAAGATACTGACTTGTAAGTACAAAGCATGCCATTGACAGGTGCTAAGTACATACTAAATTTTGTCATGGTGAAAATGTCAAATTTCAATTAAATAGTTCCTATGGCAATATTTATTAGGAAAATATTAAAATTTCCACCAAGCAATACATTATATTTTACTATTGTTTTGCTATGCTGAAAAACAATAAATGTTTCTGAAAGCTATTTATGGATACAATGCAATTCTTTGTCATGATTTTTGCCAAGGAAAATTACAAACAAAAATATATATTTTAATTCCAACAAAATACAAAAAAAAGGTACTATTTTACTATAGGCAAAAAAGATCAGCAAAAGAATTACCTATTGCTACCAATTTTGCAATTGTTTTGCTAACCACAATCAAGTCATGGGCTAGAAGCAGTTTTGAGTTCCCTATTATATCTCAATAAGCCAAAATAGATATAGATCTTCCTTCACATGTATTGTTCACTTGCTTTCACATCTAGTTTGTTGCAAGTCCACTGACAGCTTGTTTGACCTGTCCATACTTGCCATCTCCCATGCTAGAAGGTGCACTGATATTGCAAATACAGTATATAACTTGGATAAAGTAAGCTAAAGGTTAACAAGTTAGGTCTGGATTATGAAAATTGTGTATCTGAAGAATATAAACAGCCAAGGCTCAGATTAGATTAGAGATAGGGAGAGGATATACTATTTTTTTCATGCCCAGAGAATACATATTGGAATATACATGCATCCAATTTTGATTCAATTACAAGATATACTTAACTATAGAATATATGAAACATACATATCACACCACTGACATCCAGCTATTTATTTCTAAATTGTTTCCAGAATATGTTGTGAATATCTTTAAAGGTTATTTATTATATATTTTAAATATATTCTCTAATGAGTCAATCACAGATACCTGGAGAATTTTTTGGAAAATATCTTTCAAATATATTCACAATATATTTATGATATATCCCATAAATAATTGGCTGAATCCCCATGATATCACATGTGCTAAACTTAAATAATATAATCTGTCCAGATGATCTGGTTTGATCAAATTCATGTAAATCTGTCAGATCCTAATCAAGATATAACAGGGGACTACATACTCACCAGAAGTAAGTATTGGTATACTCTATCATCATATATCATTCTAGAAATAGTTCAGTGGAGTATCCAGCTATTTGGCTCAAAACTTCCTGCTGAATATACTCCAATTGTACATAGATAAACTGAAGAAAAGATATGGTACTGTATTAGAGATATATATAAATAGCATCCATCCATCAACCCACAGTTATTAATCCATTTGGTTGAATAAGAATTGGATCCAGATAGTTACCAGCAGATTCTCCAGATATCCAGATGTATCTGTCCAAATCTGGTAACTATTTTAAGCTCCAACTGAAATAAAGTGAGAATTGCTTCAATTTGATAACACATTGCATTCCTGCTGCCCTGTTGTTTCATAATAGTAATAATTTGACATTTACTTATTTACTACCCCTTATACTACTATAAATATATTTTAAATTTATTCTTCTTTGTCATAAATGCTACCTAGGAGTCAAGTCTGAGACAGAGTACAAGGGTCCAAGGCATCCACATCCCAAGGCAGCAGCAGGGGAATATCACTATTTTCCAGTAGGCCTAGTACTCTTATTGCCTTTAGGGATGCATTCCCTGCTCTGCTTTTACAGCTACATACTCCAGATGAATCTGAAAGTAAATCTGAAGAACTCCAGTCTCACTATCCTGTAGTATTGTCATCAGTAAAGGAGAGACATTGTCACAATGTTAATCTGCTCAGAAATATGTTAGATATTGATATATGGAATAGAATAGATGAGGAGATAATTGGTATGTGATTTATATATTGGATATATACTATTATAGCTCATATAAATTCAGATGGAATATTTTCAGGCCTAATATTGAATACTTACCCCCATTTCAACATTTCTGTGAACTGCCATATGGCTAATGGAATTCCTAGCCAAATTGTCTTTGTATTTACATGCCAAGAGGATCTTAAAGATCATACTGCCCAGTATCAACCTTACATGAGCACTAGCTCTGGTACAGGCAATTTATATCCTGGTATCTAAAGGTACAATAAATATTTTGGAAAGGAAATTATTTCCACTTCTGATTCCAATTCCAATTTACTCCAGTATATACCTTAGAATTACTGTGCTCTTATTGTATTGTGATGTACAGCAATTAATTGCCCATTCAATATTGTTAATGATAACTTCTATCAGATGGAGATTTAGATGCTATATCCTGGAGTAACTATTTCATCTCATGATACAGTTCAGTGTGTGATATACTCAAGGCATTTCAAATGTTGTCAAATCATATTAAAGAGTATTTTATGGTGTGCATTTTACATTTATTATTATTTATTTATTTTTAATGTCTTTAGGCTCTCAACTCCACCTTTCATATTGTTCTTAATTATTGGACTACCCCAATAGTTGCCTATTATCTAAATGTTGTTATTATTTGATATGAAGAGGAAAATATTCATTGTACAATTCTAGATTTTATTCAGTAAGTAATATCATCATTCAATAATGTCATTCTTATACTAATGGATTGAATCTAGTCTAAGGTAAGGGTATACTGATGACTGCCTTGCAAAGGGGCTTGCAGCTTGCTTAAAATGCTTTGAAATATTCCATCTTGTGTGTTATCTTGTTGGATTCAAGCTATTTGTATTTGGTTTGTTTTAGGCTTCTTTCTGTTTGTGTGGACAATGTGAGTAGCTGTAATAGGCTTGCTAGACTATTACCAAACTATATACCAGTGTTTCATGGGCTGTCTGTAAGAGTCTACCATATAGCTCATATTCTGAATCTTATTGCTAGAATTAGTGCTTGGTGTTTGTATTTAGTGTTTTTTGATGAATACTTTATGGGCCTTTGTGTCGTTTTTCTTCAAGAAGCATATAGTGAGGAAGAATACTGTTGTAACAGATGGTGTAGTAGTTGCAGATAATGTGGGGACTGATAAAGATCTAGTTGTTAATGCTGAGTTTGATATTGATGATGATGCAATGGCTGATAATAATGGATATGCAGTTCAT
>JASFCY010000380.1:0-10879 GCA_036940585.1 Cyathus olla
TACAATGTGCTTGATGACAAAGTCTACTTCAGCCTCCGTTGTGAATCGCCCAATACCAAACCTCAGGGAAGAATGTGCCATATCCTCGGCAGCCCCTAACGCAATATATCAATAGCAGATAATAATATAGATCGAAAAACGTACCAAGGGCACGTAGAACATATGAAGGCTCCAAGGAGGCCGATGTACAAGCGCTTCCAGATGATAAGGCAATGTCCTGTATAATAAGTAAGATACAGCGTGATTGAGAATATATATATATACCTTGAGCGCCATCAAGAGACTCTCCCCTTCAACGTACGAAAAGCTCAGATTTACGCAGCCGGGGTATCCATTCTCGTCCCCGTTTCGTACCACGTACTCAACTTGAGAGTTAATTCCATTGATCAGGCGGTCAGAAAGCTCTTTGGTACGAGCATGCTCTCTCTGGAAATAAACACACGTCAGCGTTCAATTATTCAAAACAAAGCAACGAATATCGTAGGAAAGTCAGTACCCCTGCACAAAAGTCATTGACAAGCTGGTCTGTGACAATACGAAAGTCGATCACAGAACCACTCATCTCCGACCTTACATATTTATTATAACGTAGGCGTGCAATTTCATCAAATAAAAATAGCTGGAGAAGAAACGCACCGTCATCTCTTTTTGAGCAATCCGCGCAGCTTCCCCAAGACCGACGACTAACGGCGTTGGTAATGTGCCACTTCGAAGTCCACGCTCTTGGCCACCCCCGCTAAGGATAGGCTCCAGTCTCACCCTGGGTCTGCGGCGAACGTATGCGGCCCCTACGCCCTTGGGGCCATAAATTTTGTGACCGGAAATGCTCATAAGGTCAATGTTCATCTCATTGACATCCAAGGGAATTTTTCCAACAGCCTGTGCAGCATCTGTGTGGAAATATACACCGCGATGTTTACGCACTATAGCACCAATCTCTTTTAAGGGTTGGATCACCCCCGTTTCGTTATTCACCGCCATTATGGACACTAATGATGTGTCTGGTCGGATAGCGGCCACTAACTCATCCAAATCAACAACACCATTCTTCTGAACCGGTAAGTAAGTAATATCAAAGCCCTCCTCGCCCAGCTTGCGACAGGAGTCCAAAACACACTTGTGTTCCTAAATGTTTGAAAACAGAAGTTAGCAGTGCTGAGTAGTATTAGCGAGGCGAATATACTAACAGTCTGGGTAGTGATAATATGCTTCTTCTTGTCTTTATGGAATCGGGCAACTCCCTTGACAATCATGTTGTTGGACTCCGTAGCACCAGAAGTGAACACAATGTCTTTTGAATCTGCCCCAATGGTGTCGGCGACATGCTAAGTAGAACTCAATTTCAGCAAAATTCCAGAAGTAATATCATCAGAATAAATACCTTTCGAGCATCTTCAACCGCCTGTTCAGCCTCCCAACCGTATGCATGCGTTCGGCTGTGAGGGTTGCCATACTGATCCGTAAGGTAAGGTAGCATTGCATCCAGGACACGAGGGTCGACGGGCGTGGTTGCCTTCACACAGTCAGAGAAAGCGCAGATAAAAGTATGGGAAACGGCATACCTGCATATCGAGGTAAATTGGGCGGGCTTTGTCTTTCATTGAGTCCTCGCGACGAGGCATCTCTAACTTAAACCCGAGCATATCTAAGGTAGTTATCGCATCTGTGCTTCAAATATAAGAGAAATACATACCTGCCCTGGGCGTGAAATGGCTCTCGTCTTTGTATGTTGAAGGAACATCGACGACACTCGCTCTATCAGCACCTGAAGGTTGCACCAGACCACGACGAGCTTGAACGACGCCTGCTACCTGTCCGACGGTGCTTCTTCTGACAGCATTTTTGGAAAGTCTCGACAACATGACGGTTGGAGAAAGAAGAGTTTGGGGATATGTAAATTATCGGATTATTGAACGACTGGATGAACAAATCCAACAAGAGAAAAGCCAGCCGGCACGGGATGACGAAGAGTTCCTTCACCGGAGTATGAAATATATTAGTCACATGATCCGCGACGCATAATTTTGACATAGTCGACGCCTTCTCTCGGCCGGCTGCACAGGCGGCAGCACTGAGCAAACCAAGGTCATTTACCCAACACTCGTGAGTCGGAATTAGAAAGGCTTTTACTACTACTTATACTTCCACCCAACTTCAACAAAATTATAAAATGTTTCCTTTAATCACCTTTGTAAACTTGTTATAAACGGCAGAGTCGGATTGAAGGTTCAAGGATTTTGGTTGGGTTAGGCACTGGAATGAAAACGAACTCTTATTTTTTGGGCTGAAAGCGATATTACTTGGTGCTTGAATAAAGTTGCTTCCTCACTTGTGATATATATATATTAAGATGTATGTGTCGATTTTCAAAGTACCGTAATGCAGAAAAGATAGATATTAATCATATAATGACCATTACAATGACCCGATACCAGGATCAGTCTCCCCTTCAAGTAGCCGTCTAAAGAGGCGGGCTGGCGTTCTTTACAAGAGTTTCGAAGTATGCCTACAAATAAAATTCGAGTCAGTAATCATACCAATCTCACCCTAAATATCACGATGCGTACCTGGAACCATGATCCAGCTTCTGGTGCAGGTTGGGCAGCATCCCTATTTAATATGTCAGGTTATCCATCCAGCAATTATAATCTGACTACGCACGATTGGCCACAGTGGGCGTCGAATCTGGGAGAGGAGCTGTTGGATGTACCATCACATTCACCTCCTGGTTTGACCCAAACAATTGCGTCAATCAACGACGAGCCGGTGTTGGTGGTAGGACGGGGCCCGAAACCAGCTCCTTTAACATTGCACCAGTCGCCCCACTGTTGGCGGATGTTCTGAACACCGGCGCGACCTTGATCAACGATAAAGTGGGCGGGGAAGCCTTGCGAGCTCAGAGCGGGACCAAGGGCCTGGTTGCTGTTTTAGAAAAATAGTGAAATATAATTATTCAATTAACTCACATTTATGTAGTGGATTTCATCGTAGTTCTGGTTTCCTTGAGTGATAGGATCCGGACTGCTGGCACCTTGAAGAGGAGGTTAGGACGATATAGATAGAGTGTATACGCGTTAATCCTACTGAGTGCATTATAGTTAGCAACATTAGTGGCCAATCCACGGACAAACGGCGGAGACCCGGCGCCTTTGTACAATTGAGCAAATAATTGGGCAGCGGGAGTGAGGTTAGCCGGCCATCCAAGCCAGCCAGCATGGCCTGCATCTAAATACATGTAGACACCAACCGAGTTGAGCTGTTGCATAGCATATGTAACGCCAGCCTAAGGGAAAGAAGGTTTAGGAAATAAAAGTCGTTGCGTTCGGCCTCCTGACCTTGTAAGTGTCTTGCGCATTGGCACACTTCTGGACGTTCAAGTTGGTAACCATGTTTGCCAAGGAATCAGGCTCTATGACTGCAACGACGCGGACGTCTGGGAATTCTAAATGGGGTATTAGAACCTCGATCTGAGCGCAACATAAAACTAAACACCTACTCTTGACCTGAGCAACAATTTGGTCGATATAATTCTTGTAGTTGGCAAGCCCGTTGTTAGCAATGCTGAACTCTCCGTTGGACGCCAAGGCAGCACAGTCACGATCTGGAAGGTCGTATACCACGATTTGGACGAGCATCTTTTGACCAGAAGCCTTTCCTTGTGCTTGGGCATCGGCTAGGTATGTTCCAAGGGTGTCGACTTTCGATACAACATCGAACCATGTGAAAGATGGAATGCTGGCGACCTTGAGCGCTTTAGCACTTTGGGTCGAATCAGTTATCACAGCAGCGGCAGCCTTGACTTCATCGGCATAAAATGGCGTCAAATATGCCTGTTTTGCTTGCGGTCAGTCATTACACTCTAGCGAATGGATAACCTTCTTACTGTGTATCCAGCAAATGGGTTGCTCGCGTCTGGAGTGCCTGGATTGCTCGTTGGAGTGCTGGAAGGAGCACCGACAGTAGAGCTTGTGGGTGTACTTCCGACCGACGTAGTGGTACGCGTAACAGTAGACGTTGCAGCGCCGGGTCTGGTAACATTAATGAAAGTCAGATGAATAAATCATTGCTACGCACAAGCACTGCGAGTAGTAATCATTCTGTCTTGTACAAGTGGCTCCAGACACGCAAGTGGTGTCTCCAGCTGAAAAATAATGAACATCAGGATGTTGCTTTGAGACAAGCAGACGTACACCATCCAACTCCACCGCATTGCCCATAGAGAGGCGCCGCAGCTTCCACAAATGCCGGAATAATAGATACAAGAGCGAGTAAAGCACTAAGTTTCAACATTGTGGAGCTTGATGTTGAATGTTCAACCTCGACTATCCTCATTTTATAGGCAAAGATATATGCATTAATGGGAAGATAACCCGGCGTTGAACCGAGAAGTAAAACAGAAGACGGTGCCATGTCGGTAGAGAAGCTGTGAAGCAATCGCGCTATGCATGCTTGATCACATCACAGGACAAGTCATTCAGCAGGGTATCGGAGGGGCGTATGAAGAAAGATGTGCTGTTCAGCGTCATCGGTTCAACATCGGACACGTACAAATGAGGACCAACATACGGCGTAAAACATTAAATGTCCATGTGCAGTACAATGGACGTCGCATATCTAAGTTTAGTCCTAGGGAAGAGACATCATTGGTGAATATTTTAAGCCGGAAACCCATACAGGTATTGCAAACAGATACCGAAAAAAACAATGACCTTCATGTAAGGGCTCGGGTATCCCATGATACTGTCGAATATCTGGATGACCGCTACTACGCTTGTGAGATCCGATGACTACGAAGAGAAATAGGGGCCCTGGTATGTCTGGTATGAGCTCTTGGTACCACGCCAATCCCACCTGATACATATGCATGGTGCGTATAATTCCCAGACGCAGAGATAAGAATAGACACACATAACCAGCGATTTTTGTCGTGTAACAAATCTGTCCGAGGTGGCACCGGATGGATGAATTGTTATTGTAAGAGTATAGTGCAAGGAATGGGTGGATGCCGGCGAAACGCTTCAAAGTGAACACTTCAGAAGTATAAAATCGCAGAGTATGGCATCACCGAGATATCTATTTTAATCTTGAGAGAAAAGGGTCCGTGGTCTTGATCGTAAGACTATGTCCGAGATCATTCCTCGGTCGATTCGATTCCAGCTGAAAAGTATTGGGATAAAGTAGGATAAAGTGAGCTCAAATGCAGCTGCAACTCCAACGCGTTGATTTTGCTAAACTAGTCAGTCTGGTATAACGACGAGGTAGTTTCGGCGGAGAACTGAATACTTGCAAACATTGTGAATCACTTCACAAGATTGGACTACTGTCCTTTGCGGTAACAAGCAAATCCAATTCGTGAATACAGCAATAAAGAGTTTCCTTGCCATACAGGTATGCACAACTCCGAAGATTTGGAAGAAGCAAGTAGTACATATCAGACCATCATTAGCGCCTCTTCGAGGCGCTTGGTGGAGGAGGAAGGAGAGGAATTGCACCACCATTAGAGGAGCCCTCCGATGACCCAAGTAGACCTGAAGTGGCTGTCGGTTTGCTGCGACCAGGGATGGATATTGAGAACGTCTGTCCTTCCTTTAGGCTGTAATCTTTCTTCGGTCCGACAGGGACATGTGGAGATGGTTCGTCAGTAGATTCTACCGGGTTGAGCTTCGCCCTGTGGCGTCTATATGGAAGTTTTTAATCTAGCGATAAAGAGCGAAGGGATGATAATTACTTGGTATAGTCTTGCAAGGCGACGTCTATACAAGACCTTAGTAACAAGAGAAGGGCTCAATAAAATACACTCACTGAAGTCAAAGCTGTCAGATCTATCAGCGAATCCCATCCCAATGTACGCTTTCTTGCCACCATCTTCAACGCGCACCACGAAATAGCGTGAAGAATCCAGCACCGCCTCTACAGATGGGCGGCTAGGATCGTATGCTGCTTTGGCAAACACTGAATCAAGAATTGGACCATTCAGACGGCGCAATTTTGTGCAAATGAGGTACCCTACGTTCACCTGAATAAACTATTTAGTACCGACATATAGGTAAGTACCGAATATAGATGTTCACCGGTCTGAGCATCTTGGAATTGTAGTTCAGCGCCCTTTGAATTCTCGATTATCCTCAAGCGGCCCTTCCAAAGGGGTTGAGCAAGATCGCCCCACTCATTGGCGCGATGACCTTCGTTAGCCTTGAGGGGAGGGATCTTATAAACTTTGGGAAAGAAGTGAGCAAGAAGCTCAAAAGAAGCTGATTGAAGCGGAAATTTACCGTTCACTTCGCGCGCGATGTAGAGGATGGACTCGACCTCTTCTTCCAGGATATCCATAGAGAGTATACAGAAGATGAGACTACAATGTTGTAATATAGATGGCGATAGAACTTGGAAGTCCTGGAGGCGCCTGAAACATATGAGAAGCTGTTAATACAAACAACTGACTACACGAGGCTACACGGTGGTAATCTGCCCCGCCTGGTAGATATCTTTTATTGATTCATTTCCTTAGCCACGCGTTTTTCACTATCTCCTCAACGTCAACACCACAGATTCCAATATGGTGAACGCACCCCCCACTCCACCCCCTACTACTGCTGTAGAACTTCAAGATGAGGCCCGTTCGACTGCCTCTACCTCAGCACAAGCCACATCTTCCGACTCGATACGAGATCCACTACAGCAGAAGTTCCCCATTATTGCAGATCTTGCGATGAACAGCGATTTCCATCGACTGACAGAGCTGGCAGAAGAAATGGACTTGAATGTATATCGTGCCTGTCTTTTGAATCGCGTTGTATTAATTGGTTTGTGATTCTGTACAATCATTTGTAGGCTTCCAGTGGGCTTCAGCTCAAGCGTCTCTTGGTTACTGCTCCTCTTGTTTTGGGATATTTAATACTAGATGAGCTGTGCGAGTCGTCGTTTACTACGATTCAAAGTGCCACTCATATTAACTTTGCTCAGTCCTTTAGCACGTTATGCACTCGAACGTCTTTCAGATGTCGCGGCCTCGCACCCACTGGCTTTGGGGCTGTATGGACTGGTTATGTATGTAAAGCACAGGCAGCACACGAAAGTGTATTCGACGGCACAGTCTCTACTCGATTCTACTGCTCGGGACGATTTCTTTGATAAGAACCTTTCTATAGTAGTTGCCAGCATGTTGTCAAGTTTCGTTGGTGCGTTACATTTCATTTTCAGAAACAACGTTTCGTTACCGACTAGTTTGTAGAGCACTTCCGCCAAAGAACATTCGCCCTACTTTCTAAGTCGTACATTTCACTCCCTGTACCACTTGCATCCATATATCTTGGAATGCCAGCGGATCAGGTCATTGTAGGTAGGCAACACATAAGAATATCGCCTTATGGTGGTGGTAAATTTCTTATCTCCTGTTCTAGCTGCCCAAGCTCACCAATGGTCTTATGATCCCTCCACACAAGTTTTGGGCCCCGCCACAACAGAGAAGAATAGGATCGCTTCTCCGTCCGGTGCGTTTCTGATTTGGTTTCTGAAGAATAGGGTTTGATTTATTTCCTGTAGTTTCCTCCATATCCACCTTCCATTTCGTAGTCGACAGCGTTGGAAAACTTGAGCTCTAGGTAGAATGTAGGTTCACCAAACTTTTACGAGCGTTGATAAAGCTATGCGTACAATAAACCTTGTTTTTTTATCGATGAAGGAGTTGTGTCGTTGCAACTCTTACTGTATTTTGACTGTATTAAAACGTCGACCAAATGACAATGTAGGGCCTGGGTTCTCAAATGCAAGTCAAATGTTGAAGGTTTGGCGTTCGTGGATTTACATTCGGCTAAGTCTTCTTTGATTAGAATGGGCTACTGTACCAATGTAATATCTATGAGAAACATCTAGGCGAATTGTTTTTTCAATGCACTTCAAGAGCGACGAGCTCACATTGCCTGGTACTCAATTTATTAAGTACTTCAATATTGAAGTATTGATTAAGCCACAGCAGGAGTTTGAATTCTCGGAGGTTACCATACATGTATAATGCATTGTTCCGCCACTATGTTTCCCCAGAATTGTCATTTGCCGTCGCATACTCACCCAAGCCGCCTACGGACTTCTTCCTCTATTCTTGCTCTAATCTTGTAATTCAACCGTTATTTCAGTTACCTACAGTTGTAACTCGTCAACATGGAAGTTGGAACGATCGAAATCAACGTTCAGGCGAAAGTTTCCGCTGGTATTATATCGACAACCGCCGATCCAAGTAGCTCGTCATCTATTGCAAATGAGACTGAGGACTCAACTGAAGAGTTTGACAACAGGCAAGAGCATTGGACGGCATTGCAGTTCACTTGGGCAGGAAAGGCTTTCAAACTTTCTGTACCAGATTCAGACAGGTCACCTATTGGCACCTTGATAACCTTACCTCAATATTAATATAGTATTCTTTGTATAGAGTGTTTGATCTGAAGGCTGCTGTGCGAGACCTTACGAACATTCCGCCAGAGAGGCAAAAGATTTTGGGACTGGTAAAAGGAAAACTCCCTCCCGACCAAATCTGCATGTAAGTTACCAGGATCGCTTGCATTTCTATCGTATTTCGACTATAGTTTTGCATTACCCAAGTGCAGATCTTAATCTTACACCAGGAAAGAAATTCACGGTCATTGGTACACCTGAAGGCGACGAAATCAAGGATCCATCTCGTTCGTCTAATAGTGCTTTACAAGTGAAATTATAAATTTATGATATTACTTATCTTTATAGAAATAGACTTTCTTCCCGATATTGTCAATGATCTGGATGTCGACTTTACTGAGAATGTCGCTGCTAGTGCCGCTTATCAACATGATAAACGCAACATACGGAAAGTTGCTGAAGCCACGAAAAATTTAAAGGTCAATGTAATTCATTCACTGCGGCCTAATAAAAAGCTTCTTGTGTTGGATATCGACTACAGTATGTCCTTTTAGTCCTTTTAGTTAAATTTGTCTCTAACTAACTGTTTGTGCTTTGCAGCGATTTTGGATTCAAAGCCAGCACTTTCAGGCAGTCTCCCTCCTTCTGAATGTGCAAGACCGGGTCTCCACGAGTTCCTAGAGGCCATATATCCCTACTATGACAGTGCGTCATTAAAATAATCATTGGCTAGCTTCTTACATCGCACTCATATGTCTTAAGTTTGTATATGGTAATGTAAATGATAGATGCAGTAGTGGAAGCATTCTGATGTTGGTTGCTTTAGGTCTCAAACGAGTTGGATGTGGCTCGAGGCGAAACTCGTGGAATTGGGAATGATAGGCTCCACTAGGAACTATAATGTAAGCCATGCAATATTGTATAATTTCGATCGCACCCTGACGAAAGTTTAGATTTCATTCGGTATGTGATACATTTCTTGCATAAAGAACCTCTGTATCTTAGTTGATGTGTACCGGAAGTTTTGGACAAGAAGTGTATGTTTACAGTATTTTCTGAACGAGACGGCAAGCCATGGACGCACCATGTAAAACCATTGCAAATCATTTGGAACCATTTCCCTCAGTTGTATGTGGAATGGTTACAAACACCAACCAATTTATTGACGGTTTCGTATAGCAGTGCTGCTAATACGATTCATGTTGATGATTTGGTAATAATTCTATGATGCTTATTCTTTCTTTGGCTGATACTGACTAATATAAGAGCCGTAACTTTGCATTAAATCCAAAAGAAGGTCTTAAGATTCGTGCTTTCAAGAATGCCCATAGTGCAGAGTCCATGGCTGACAGAGAACTATACAAGTTGGCCCAATATATGGTATATATTGCAACTGTGGAGGATTTCAGACTACTTTCTCACAAGGTGACGCCGTTTGCTGTGAAGATAGCTGTATTTCAATGTACTAATACCAACATGCAGGATTGGAAGCGAATTGTACGATCGCTAAATACTCAGACTTCGGAGAGGTAGCCTACTGGGGCTTCATAGGTGGCGAAACCGACTGTAGCGGAAGGATCAGACGCAAGTTTTTGTGCCCCTTACTCTCATTTATTATTGGAAGCAAATTGGGAGTTATTTTCATAATCAAGAATCAATCATATATTGTATATATTACTATTAGACAGATACGTATTGAATATTGCAAGGATATTATATGTGAATAAATTGCGTGGCTTTAGTATTCTGCTGTAAGACTCCGAGATACGTGGGTGCAGGCATATTGAAGCCAAGTTGAATCGGCTGACGAATAAGTGCAACCATAAACATCAACAACGATGAAAGTGAAACCCTCTGCTTTATAAATGGATGATCAATGCTTCAGCTTTGGCGCTCTGGTTTGCCCTCAGCTTTCAAGCCTTATTGAAGTCTTTTGCTTAGTATGGACTACTTATGGCTGCGGAATCCTTCATTGTCAGTAGATTATCTTGACACCATCTGACACTATGCCCCAACCCCTGTAACTTGTAAGCTAACTTAAAACTTGTTATACCCGACTGTAATAACAAACGTGATTGTGTAACTCAGCGGCACGGGAATAGTGGGTCCGCTGTTTGCAGGGGTACATGTACAGCCCACGGTCAACTACGGTTAGATATGTACCATTTGAAACTTATAAATCGAGCTCTGCGTTCCGTCCAGGTCACCTCGAGATTTGCATTTCTGCATTCGAAATATTCTATGGCTGCTTCATCGTCCTCAGTTCCAGCAACTAAGAGCATTCCTGTTCCTCGGCCCTCAGCAAGCGTTATAGTGGTTAATGGTCGAAATGAAGTTCTCCTGGTTCATCGCCATCCTAAATCCCGTGCATTTGGCGGAGTCCACGTATGTCCTCCTTTAAGCTATTATCAGATGATGTGCGGATAATGCTGTTGCTTAGGTTTTCCCGGGTGGTAACTTGGACACCACCCAAGACTCATCATTAGAGATG
>JASFCY010000381.1:0-10814 GCA_036940585.1 Cyathus olla
AAAAAAAAACAAAAAAGTACCATGGCAGCCTATATGATAGTAAACTTTGCATCCTTCTGATGAACCATTTTTTATCCCATCCCAAGGCGTGACTACATACGACGATTTCAGAGCTGCAGAGCCACCACCTGATGTAATATAACTCTTGGCATTGGGTCCGATTACCGCAATTTTGTTCTTTCGTAATGGCAGTATATTGTTCTCATTCTTCAGTAGAACAATGCTTTGACTTGCTAGCTTCCTACAGAATGTACGCACTCCTGGGAGATCTCTTGAACGTTCAATCCCATCTCCATATACAATCTCTGGATTCCTTTTAGCTTGCTTCTGTACAAAGTTCAGTAGATTGGTGATTCGTTGATCGATAGCATTAATAGATACTTTCTGACATGAAAGCATATGTAGAACGAGAAGTGGAGTACGCCAACGAGGTGGACCGGGCATTTCAAGATCTAAGCCAGCGTTGATACCTAAATCAACACTGTATGTACCAAACCTTGGTAATCGAAAAATTCAGTAATATAGACAAATGCTATAGTCAATTTCATACCAATCACTCATGACAATTCCATCAAACTTCCATTCATCGCGAAGAATGCCTTCCAAAAGCCCACGATTTTCGGCGCAGTGCACTCCTTTTATACGACCATAGCTGGAAGTGACTATTAATACAACAGATACAGGAATTATATAGGAAGAACGTACGACGTCATGTATGCCATCGGGTGTGCCAGACGTTCAGCTAACATGAATCTTTCGGCAGTTGTTATTAACATATGAGAGGAATTCCATATTCTACTTACGGATACAAATATACCTCACGTAGTGCTCTGTCAGACACGACGGATTCGGCGGCTGTACGTTCATGTTCTTGGTCATTGCCGACGAAATGCTTGATTGCTGAATGTCATATTTAAGCCCATTTAATAATTTATGGCACATAAAAACACACTAGAGGCTACGCCCTGGGATTGGAGACCATTGACGTATGCAGCAGCCATGATACCTGGCTTATGCTAAGTACGGACTACGGGCTGCACAGTAGGCTTAAAGAATAAGTACCTGAAAGATGGGGATCTTCTGAAAACGATTCGAAAGCTCGCCCCCCTAATGGTGTGCGTTGGATATTGCATGTAGGGGCCAGGAGAACTACGGAAGATTTGAGCTTGGCTTCCTCAGCCAGAAGTACACCAACTTGATGGACCAAAGATGGATCAAAGGTTGCTGCAAGCGCTGTTCCACACTAACAGGGAGAATCAAGCTTCAGTCAAAAAAAGGTATTATCGAACTGACCGGAAGGCATTGCGCGGGCGTAGATACAAAATGAGAGGAGCCACGAACACCCTGAACTTTGTTAGTCTCTGCATAATACCATAGATCAGTACAAATGATACATTCGGGCCGTCGCTCATTCGAACGGATGGAATAGAAAGGCGTTCGATAGAGGTAGTGTTCCACCAGTTCGGAGCCCCAAGAAGAGCAATCTTCTCGTCCACTTTCAATTTCCGCAAGAGTTCCGGGATAGAGGCGTCAAGAAATGAGTGAGACATGTTGGTGTGGAAGTATGGGGAATTGATACACCAATTACTCTCATCATAAAAATGAACCTGGTTAAATACTGTCCAATGAAGATGTTTCCAAGCGGAAATTCCTCGGGCGAGTATTGTCAGATGATGGACGGAAATGAGGGATTTACTTGCAAAGAAGCGGCCCGTCGTGTAGCCCAGTGCTCCAATATAAGTGCCCAGGAATCCAGCAGCCAAGGTTGAAACCCTGGCATATACTGCTGTAGACCTCCAGAGACCTCCAGATCTGTTTGTGACCTGAGGTCAGGGGTTGGGTGAGAGCAAGATCGGAGGTAAGTAGTAATTGTTAGCAAATTGGTAGTACACAAATTAGTACACACGGACTTGCAATCCGGTGCGGGTCTATTTCGATCTTATGCTCGATAATGGAATATAATCACCACAGTCCAACTTCCATCGTCAAATATATTACTAGAGCATCTCATTGCTCTTCTATTGATATTATGTCGACCGAGGACTCGGAAGTCCTTACGAACACAGCCCGTCCCAAGTCATCCGCAACGCTCACCGTTCGCATCATTAAATCTTTCGAATTTAGGACAGAACGTAGCTTGGTGTTACACGATATTAATCTAGAGACAACCACTGTCAAACAGCTCAAGGATACCGCTCGCCAAGGTCAATTTTTACAGTCCTACTGACGTCTAGCACACTGAACTGGCTCCCCGCAGCTATTCTTACACAATCTGGATGGAAGCCTTACCGTAACGTTGTTTTGGGTACGGCAGTGGCATAATTCTTTCCGCTGATGTTTTCATTGTTTTTGTAAACAGATACCCTGAAATTGTATACTAAAGCCCATGGTGCCAAAGTGCTCAGTTTCTCCTTTTTCATGTGTTCGTATTAATAATGGCATTTGAGACCTCAAACTTAATCATTAATCTTGACCATGATGACTGGATTCTCGATAACGAAGACAGCTTGTTAGCGGATTTAGGCTTCGGTATGTTCTGTGTAACTTCGGTGGGCAATTTCTGACTTGCTGGTAGAAAATGAAACCGAAGTCAGCTTCTTCAGTCGTGAGGCTTACGAGAAGTTCAAGCTCAATCCCCAGGTAAGTAGTAAATCATTTATTCCCAAATCGATGTTTCTTACCCATGTTTACTTAGACTAGCTGGGAAAATTAACATAGATGTAGATAGGACAATTGCAACGTGAAATATTCTAGTCATAATGCACAAACGATTGTATATGTAATCCAGATAAAGAAAGTAAATGTCGCTTATTGGTTAGCGCATTGTACTCTAGGCTCGTCGTGATCCTCATCCATTGGCTCATCATGAATTCCTCCTCGTGTTCGTGTATCTGTGTCGTCCATCGTCACCTCTTCCAATAATGTGTTCTTCTCGAATTTGGGAAGAGGTTCGCGAGGCGGTAAAGCACGTTCGAGTAATGGAATGGACGCAGGGTCCATGGTGTCGGGGAACTTGACATTAAGCTTGACATACATATCACCAGGTTCATGATGACGCTGGGACGGCATTCCTTGCCCATGTATAACCTTCAATTCGCCTACAATATTTTGTCAGGAGGAACAAACATACATGCAACAGAAATATTTACCATGTTTCACTACTTCACCGGGTTCCAATTTGACAATTAATGCTCGATCATCTAGGTGGTGAATTGCAATTTGTCCGCCCGCTAACGCTGTTAATAGGTCAATCTCGACCTCAATGACCAAGTCATTGTCTTGTCGACGGAAGCGTTCATGAGGCTTCTCTTCGATGACAATGACAACATCTCCCGGTTCAGCATTAGGCGATTGGTCACTCTCCCCTCGGAAATTTATGGTTTGGCCTCCTTTCATCCCTTTGTCGATATGAACCTCTAAGAACTTCTTCTCTGGGAGCACCTTCTTTCCCTTGCAATTCGTACACCTATCCTTCGCATTGATGATTTCTCCAGTCCCTGAGCATTCATCGCATGGCGATTGTATTTGTTGGATCATGGGCCCCATCTGACGTAGAGTTACTTTGATGCCACGGCCAGAACAAGAGCCACACGACCTAACAGCGCCGTCCTTGCCACCTTTCCCTTTGCATTTCGAACAGATGACGTTGCGTGTCAGCGCGAGTTTCGTCGTCTTTCCCTTGTATAAATCTTCAAGTGTTACGTGAACACGGTGAACAAGATCTTTCGTTTTCCGAGGGCCTTGTGATCTTCCTCCTCCTCCACCTCCGAAGAATCCGCCACCTCCACCAAATAGCTGACTGAAAAGGTCCTAAACGAAGATGGATTACGGCTGATAGTAAAATAAAATGTAGGATGCAGCGTACCTGAGGATCCATGCCACCCATGCCTCCTTGTTCAGATAACCCCGCTTCACCCCGTGCATCGTAAATACTTCTTTTGTCGGGATCGGAAAGGATTTCATAGCTGTGTTCAAATAGATTACTATAATGTCAACAGAAATGGTAAGGTTGATATATACGCATGAGTAACTTCCTTGAATAACTCCGGATCGCCACCTTTATCAGGATGCAATCGCAATGCTCTGATAAATGGATGGTAGGTTAGCGATGAATTGCAGGATTGTGGATAAGACGAACTTTTTACGGTAGGCTTTTTTGAGTTCTGACTCAGATGCTGTTGGTGAAACCTCGAGCAGATCGTAGTATTTTCTGTAGTAAATCAGCAAATCAGTACATTGCAATACAAGACAAGGAAAAGAATTATACGTTTCTCTAACCATGGCGGCGAGTGCGAAGGACAAAAGAGGGACGGAAGGAAGAAATGAGAATTGAAGCTGTGCAGGTCGCGGAGCAGTTTTAGAGTCTGCAGTTGGCTGCCTCGGATTATTCTACAACCATCTACAACATTCTACAGCGTTGACTAATCGGGAAATCAACATCACATCCTTTGCACAGGATAACACTGCTTGCAAATTTTTGCAACTATCTGCCGTTGTTTTATTTCGTTTTCTGCGTAGCTTTATCTGAGCGACTGTCTTAGTCTACATGCTACCTACTGACCGACATGCTTTAAAAAAGATACAAGTACAACAGTTTCTAGCGTTAAGCTGATATCAGCCTGTTACACTGCGGTATCCCTAAGCTTTGCCACATCTCCATACACGTCGAACCGTCGCTGTGTAGTGACTGGTATCCCTGCCCGCGCTTCTTGTAATACTTGTGGGTCTAGCAAAATAACGTCAGCGTCTGTAACTGAAAAGGTAAACACTCTGGTACCAATATCGGCATAAATTATTTCTTCTGCGTCACCTGCTTCCGCTAAAATCGTTGCCCTGAAAATAGACCCGCCTTCATTAAGACGCGTACAAATAGCATTAGCGACCTGCTTACATAGGGTCAACTACCATAGAATGGCCCCACTACAATCACCCATCGTCAATTTCAGTAGAAAACGGTTAAAAAGACATACCGCATGGTACCCCGCAGTTAGATCGCGCGCGGGGCTGCACATGGACATGAATACTTGATTATCTACCGCTCTGTATGCACCCATTATGAATTGCATAAAAAAGAGACATACATTTAACTTACCTTGCTCGCTGCAGAAGTTCCCAGTGCAAAGGACCTGTTGTCATATTGAACGCCCCGGGATAGATCAAGATATGACATCCTGTGAAGAAAGTGAATATAATGGCAGTAGCATGTTCATTTCACCACACTGACCTTGGCGGGCAGCTATCATCGCCAACTCGGGGAAACGAATGTCGTAGCAGATGCCAAGGCCAATACGTGCAAATTCTAAATAGTGTCATAGGTCAACATACAGGTTGGAGATTCAAAGTAGGGAATATAACATGTACCCGTATCAAATGAAGTTAATTTATTCCCAGCGGTCAATGTTTCACTCTCCTACAAAAAACTGAGTATCGAGTTTTCTTAGACAGGAAATATCTCCTTACCTTGAATTTTATTTTGTTGGGAATGTCAATATCGAACAAATGGACTTTACGATGGATAGCCACGAGTTCTCCTAGAATAGAGTAAGTCTTGTATTACACAGCAAGTCAACAGGTTGGATAACCTTTCGGATTGTACACTGTGGCAGTATTATATATGTTCCCTCCATCCTCTCGTTCCGGTATTGACCCTGGGTGAAAGTCTTATAAGTGAGTTAAACCGCGTCGGCAATATATTTGTCCCAACCTCCGACCAACCATACTCCGCTTTCTTTCGCAGCATTTGATAGCATTTTAACACTTTCGCTTTCTGATGCAGCTATATCATACGGTTTTTCATTCGAATAGCCTATTTTTTCTGCATACACAGGGAAATGAACATGTCCGTAAAGAGAGTTAAAACATTCCTGTAAAGGCAGCCGTCAGGTAGGCTAGAGAGGGGACAGAAAGATGAAGACGGACGGGGAGGACTACTAGGTCTGGTTTCTTAGTTTGACCTTCTGCTGTGGCCGCCCTCAGGATGAGTTCTCTAGCATGTCGAAGATTATCGTGCTTGTGGGCCCCAATGTTTCCCATTTGGATGAGAGCGAGAGTAAAGGGTCTGAACGACGGAGGGCCTGACAGGAGAGTCATAATCAAACAAGGGCAAGGCCTGTATGGGTATGGTAAGTATATAAGTATGAAGTATGAAGTATGAAAGCAAGTTACTTTAGTCGTACTTACTTTGTATTTACTGCTTATCAACGCCCTTCGCGGAGTGTCCACGACCCATATAAGGAAATTTGATTTATATTTGGCACTCCTTAGCGAGCTGGCACTCTAGCGGACTCCAGCTTGAGACATTGGATTCCAGCTCTACATAACTTAGCACAACCATCTCCTTTGAAACCTCTAGTCTCGCCATTGCGTTGATTCTGCACCTTTACTCTGCTTTCCTAAACTCCTTTTACTTGCTTGCTTATTCAATAGTCCGAGCATTTGTATGGCTCGTGGGAGGAGACACTCTGTTCATAAGGCAGATGAACCATCTACCTCGACACGTTCAAATAGTCCTAGTTTACAGGTAGATCCTCCTCACGAAGATATACACGCGAAGCGTCCGGAAGATGTCTGCCCTGCATGCCCTACATATAAACAGTCGTCACCCGGACTGGGAAAGGAAAGTTGGATCCGATGTGATGCATGTAAAACATGGTATCATTGGAGATGCGCAGGCAATGGTGAAGACGTGGAAATAATTGACAAATGGTTCGTTTTACGCATCGCATTTGCGAAGTATATTGAACGAGAATAAACCACTTTAGGTTTTGTCAGCCTTGCATAGATGTGAATCCTAGTCGAAAAATAACTGTTCGTGGTCCTGCTCGCAAATCATCCCGTAAACGCACACAACGTGATTATGCTAGTCTGCACAATGGTTTAGGTTCTGATCCAAACCGCTGGCTAAGAATGTTGGAAGGAAAACCAGTCCAACTTGATCCATTTAAGAGGATGGACGGGGGTATGGTAGGACTATCGTGGGTAGAAGAAGATGACGATGCACTACTAGAGCCAATTGTGGTCGAAACTCCTGATGGACTTGGAATGAAAATGCCGCCAGAGGGATTTACTGTTAATGATGTGATGGAGCTCGCCGGAGCAGACACTCCACTTGAAGTTATAGGTACTCATCTTCCTGGGCTATTTTCTTAACTATGATGTTGCTGATCAAGCACGGTTGCAGATGTTGCTTCGCAATCTACTTCTCCCGCTTGGACACTTGGTAAATGGGCGGAATATTTTGCTTTAGAGCCTTCCAAGCGCGAGAAGATCTTAAATGTTATTTCTTTGGAGATTTCAGGAACCAAGCTTTCAGATATTATCAGCCCGCCTCGCATTGTAAGGGAGCTCGATTGGGTTGAAAATTTTTGGCCAGACGCAAAGAAAGGAAAGGGTCATCCTTACCCCAAAGTTCAGTTGTACTGCCTGATGGGTGTTTCCACTGCTTGGACAGTAAGTTGCACTCCTATATCGCACATTAATTTATTCTTAGAAGGTCAGGATTGGCACATTGACTTCGCAGGTTCATCTGTGTATTATCATATTCTTAGCGGATCAAAGGTATAGAAGTTCTATTTTCATCTTTAAATGTGATATATCTGTAGATTTTTTCTATTCATGATAGGTTTTCTATTTTATCAGACCCACACCGTCTAATCTTTCTGCCTACGAACGCTGGTCTGGTTCAGACCTACAGAGTCACACCTGGTTAGGAGATATGGTAGATGAAGTTTACAAAGTTGAGTTAAAACAAGGAAATACAATGATTATTCCCACTGGATGGATACATGCCGTGGTATGAGTGATTCCATTTTTTGTATTTTACCTTTTTTATAACACTATGCGGTTACAGTATACTCCGGTTGATACGTTGGTATTCGGTGGTAATTTTTTACACTCCTACAACGTAGCAACTCGTGCGCTTTTCCAGACTTTTCCACGGATTACTGCTAATGTTTCTTCTCAGAGTTACGGGTACGCAACATAGAGATTGCCACCCAGGTCCCGAAGAAATTCCGATTCCCGTTCTTCACAAAGTCAGTCGGTTGTTTATGTACCGAACGATAAATTGTTGATACACGTTAACAGGCTTTGTTGGTATGTTGGAGATCGTTATTTGCGTGATTTCAAGTCCCAAAGCGATGTGCCAACGAATACTCGCTTGCTAGCGTCGACTCTGGCATTGGCCAATTTCCTAGTCTCTGAAGTTCATGCTCTTGAGCAAGGAAATGAGCAAGCTAGAAAGGAGGCCAAGGATCAGATTCCATCGGATCGTGTCAAAGATGCACCAGCTCTTGCCAGGGAGCTTCGATGGCGTGTACGGCTAGCAATTGGCTATATGAGTGACGACGAAGGACAGCGAGCCAACTATACCCAATCGAAAGAGAACCCTAGAGATCATCCAACTACGAATGGGGTCAAACGCAAACGTGTCTCAGAAAGTCCTGCATTAGATGAACATGCAGGCCGCTTCAAACATTTCAAACCTAAAAAGTGGGATGCAGTCTCCGAGAACGATGAAGTCACAGCTCGACACTGTAAAGCTCCTAGACCTGGAGAAGAGACATCCTGGACCGACGGTTGGCTCAATTACGACGGTGAAATAGATGAACATGGGGAAGAGGTGGAAGTCAATATACGTAGACAGACCGTAGTCAAAGTTAAACGGACTGCTGGGGGTTTGGAGCGTCACAAGATTGAACGTAGTGTTGAAGAATGGCACTGGAAAGACAGCTCTCCTGCAATTTCCGATAGTATATAATTTACATTTACATATTGTATTATTTATAGTTCTGAGTCTTCGAAACGTATTTTTATGTAACTGCTATCATGTAATGCTGTTGTTGAGAATCTGAGATATCCAGTGTGGGAACCATACGAGCTCATCAGTAGTGGCGAAGAGCTCGCTGTGCGTCTTTCAGCGAACTTGTCTGATGTCCCAGGATCCTACTCTCACTTGTCACTGAACAGTCGTCTACCATGTCCAATTTCAACCCAAATGGTCGCGATATTCGACCATTCCCTGCCTCGTCATCGCAGAGTGCTGCTCGTCAAGATTCTGTTGCACCTTCCTGGGCCCCTGCTCTAGCAGCCATACCAGACGACGACCTATCTCTTAGGCCACCACCTAGCAAGTCTGCACCTTTTTTTCTCTTAATTGGAAACTGAATCACTACTCTAGCCCTCATGCAACACCACAACCGCTCTGCTCCATGCTTACCTTCTGAACAACCACCTCATTATCCGGAATATTCCAACGAATTTTCTAACACGCCCTACGATTCTACTGCATCTTTGGATATATCTTCCCTCCATATATCCGATGGTGTTTCACGGAGCAGCAGTATGTTATCATACACCTCTGACCCTGTTGCAAGGGCCCCGTCTTCCTTATCCACGCACTCGTTGCAATCATCCCATCGACATGTTCAGCCCAGAACCGCCACGACTCTTCCCCCACCAGCTTATAATCATACATTTAATATTCCTCCTATCCAAGGGCATCATTTACATGATGGTGTTTCTGAGGGCTTTGTGACCACGTCTGAACCTGCTGATCGTTTGGCTCGGTCAAGATCTCCTATATCAGAACACCCACATCAAGACTGGCAACAGCCCCGGCCTGGAGGGTTCAATCCTCTATACGCAGCTGCTTCTGACGTGTTAGGGCTAGGACCTCCAGGTCCGCCTCCCCCTGCGAATGTTTATACCCCTGATGGCTGTGTTTCCAACGCACCTATGCCTATGTCTGGTCCCCCATCTTTTAATGGGCATGCTGGGTATGGATCATTTAATGCGGCACCAGATGTTTATCAAACAACCAATACCCAAACACCGGAAGCGGATGAGATAGAGGTTAGGCCTCCCATGAACCGTAATGGAACTTCGGCCTCTGTAACTCTTTCGACCCATAAGTCAAAAGCGATCGATTTGAGTGCGCCACCATACACCAAGGAGTACATCGACCAGTATCGCCAGAGGATCAAAAGTGACCCAGACCCCGAATCACATTTCTTGTACGCCAAGTACCTCATCGACGCTGCGAAATATATACGCGTGTCTTCAAAAGATCAAAGGGCTGCAAAAAAATATAGCGAAATACTCGTTGGGGAGTCATTGAAAGTCATGCGTCGTCTGGCAACTCAGGGCGAAGCTTACGGAGAAGCTCAATTTTTTTTGGCCAATTGCTATGGTACTGGAGCGTTGGGATTGCAGGTTGATCATGAACGTGCATACCACTTATATCTTCAAGCAGCAAAGCAGGGTCATGCTGCTGCCTGTTATCGTGTTGCTGTGTGCAATGAAATAGGAGCCGGTACACGTCGTGAACTACCTCGTGCTGCCGCATTTTACAGGAAAGCGGCTTCTTTGGGTGATACTTCTGCAATGTATAAGCTCGGCACAATTCTCCTTAATGGTTCCCTTGGTGAACAGAAAAATCCTCGCGAGGCGGTGAGTTGGCTAAAGCGAGCAGCTGAGCAGGCCGATGAAGATAACCCTCATGCTTTACATGAATTGGGACTACTATACGAACAGCCGGCTTCGATGTTGGTACCCTACAATCCTGCTTACGCCAAAAGTCTTTTCACTCAAGCAGCTCAACTTGGATATACCCAGTCACAATACAAACTTGGACAATGCTACGAGTACGGCTCTTTGACATGTCCAGTGGATCCACGGAGATCTATTGCATGGTATACAAAAGCCGCAGAGAAGGGTGACGCAGAAGCGGAATTGGCTCTTAGTGGATGGTATTTAACTGGCAGCGAAGGTGTTTTAAAGCAAAGTGATTCGGAGGCATATTTGTGGGCGCGGCG
>JASFCY010000382.1:0-10805 GCA_036940585.1 Cyathus olla
TGAGGCTATTGCCAAACAACAATCAAGGCTGATGCCAAACAAGTCAAAATAGCCTATCTGGAAGTGATTCCTGACACACTGTGAGTTCTGCAAGATGGAGCAAAATGGTAGTCATAAGATTGGCCCTTGGTGTAGACATAAGCAGGACATCATTTTCACCAGTATCATCACCATTATTGTCATCACCACCCCACTACCTCTGCCACATCCACTGCCATGAAAGTCATTGTCATTGTCATCATCATCTGGAGGGTCTCCTCCATAATGACTACCTTGATTTCTGTGGTATTCTCCAGGGTCTGGATCATTGCCATCATCACTGAGAGAAGGCATAGAGCATGGAGATTGGGTAGACTGGTGTTGGGATGATAGGTAGGGAAGGAGAGGGGTACTGGAGATATCCTATCATTGCTCTGTAATAGCAGGAGGAGCTGAACCTGATCACACAGTAAACCTGGCAGCAGGTTCAAGTGGAGCAAATGGAGTGGTGCTGGAGATGCCATCTCTATGCATAAATACAGAGATTGATGTTGGAGAAGGAGGGTGTTCAGCCAATAGTTTGGCTTTCTTCTGAGTAACAGGTCCAGGTTCCAGGGAAGGGGGAGCTATGCCCTTCTTCTGATTTTCCTTGACCTTGGATTGTTTTGTCCAAGACATGGAAAAGAGACAAGATGTGAAAAGGAGAAGTGTGAAGGAGAACTCTCAGAATTGGAGTTTGAAATACTGTCACATTCCATGTCAAACTCCAGGTGCTTAGTCACAGGCTGGAGGTACAAAGGAGTTAGTAGAGATGTTCCAGAGATAACTAGATGAACTGTAGCCTTAGCTTATGTGCTATGCCTTCTGAGTAGTTCCTGGAGTTGGTTCTGTATTTCTAACAGAGGTTAGCTGTGTCAGAGATAGACAAAAGGAAGTAACAATACTAAGTCAGCCTCATGGAGATCAATCTGTGAAGTCTGGAGATAATAGAAGGTTATGGAGCAAAAGCTGCATTTGGCTAGGTTACTACTGGCAAAGGTAAGTTCTAAAACATAGCATATTGGTGATGGGTTGACACTTACTTACCTTCTTATAGGCCCAGAAAGTTGCATATAAAACCATATACTCAGCAATACATCTGTTAACAGCATAGATTGCATATCTATGTAAAGCAGAATATGCACTCATGTGTTCCTAGAGACAAAGAACACACACAAGTCAGCAAGATGTCTGTCTGCCTGGGTATTCTAAGGCAGTGATGCAATAAAGTTAGCAATGAAACAAGATGAAATATGAGCAAGCAAGAGCAGCAAGAAGTGAATGAGGTGATGAGGAGGCAGCAAATGAGAGACTTAGAGTGACAGAACTGTAGAATCAACTTGACTGTATTGCTATGGTGTAGATACATGGTTTTTATAGAGAAAATAGAGCTGAATATACCTAAAAGGGAGAAAGTGACAGAGATAAGGAATGATGAGCTTGGAGGTGAGTGAACAGATGTTTCAGGGAGTATTTGAGAGGAAGAAAATAAATGTAAAAGTGGGAAAGTCTGGAGGAAAGTGAAAACAATATAGAGAGATAGTGGAGTATTGGGATGCTGGTTGTGTTGAGCTGTCTTGTTGGAATATTGGTGTGGCCTAGATGCATTGAATATATTGTGATTGAGGCCTTGAAGGTTCTTGGTGCACTTAAAACAGTGCCAACTGGTTGATAATGATAGGGGAGCAGGTGTGGAAGGTAATGGTAGAAGGGGAGGAAAGTTAAGAGGTAAGGCAGTGCATATATACATATTGAATCAAGGAATATATGACAGTATGGTGTTACTTGGGAAAACCATTGAATATGTCATTTCATTGTGCAGGCAGAATACCTGCTCTACACCTAAAGGAATTCAAGATATCTGTACACATTGGAATTCAACTTACAATTTGCTCTGTTTTCTGTATTAGTACAAGATAGCATACAAGAGATTTACAGGAGATGAGGAAAATGGTTTGAGGGAGAAGTACAAGTTGCAATCACACAAGTGGGCAATGATAGACAAACTATGTGGAGTTTTGGAGGTGAGTTCTGGTTACCATTCCACAGATTGATTACCAATACATTACTTGATTCATTCAATTCATACTAAACTTAATCATACAGCTACTCAAGGATGCTACACTTTTATTTTCATATGCAACTCCTAATCTCACAAATGTAATACCAGCTATGAACCACATAATGACTTCCTCACAAAGGCTGCTATAGATTACAGTATTTCTACCATGATACAGAATGCTGCTGGACAAGCCAAGAAGACACTCAATAGGTACTACTTACTTACAGATGAATTAGAGACCTATTGCATTGCAATGGATGAGTCAAGTTATACATTCATCTTCTATAGCTTACTCCTTACCATTTTTTTAGTTCTTCATCCTGGGTATAAACTGCAGTATTTTAAGAATGCCAGATAAGAGGAGGAGTGGATGGAACTGGCTAAGGGAATTTTGCACAAGCAGTTTAAGCTGAACTATATGTCAGCTAGTAATAACCAGGAGCTGAGTCAAGGTAATACAAAAAAATCAACAAAATCTTCAAAAGTGGGTTACTCACTATATGAAGAAATCTATGCTAATTGACTTGTTAAGGATACTGGAAAAAAAGCAAACATGTCTGATTCAATACTCAAGGAAACTCAATCTCAAGTGGATATCTGTGATGAAATCACTCACTACCTCACAACAGATACAGAAAATGTTGAAGATGTTTTTTTTGGTGGGAATGAAGGGCAATGTTCCCTTGACTCTCAAGAATGGCACTAGACTATATAAGTATTCCTGGTATGTTGTGAGTTTCTTTAGTTTTATTACTTACTAATAATGCTTCTCAGCTACATCTGTTGATATTGAACAAATTTTTAGTCATAGTCAGCTTCTGCTTTTCCATATCTGTAGTCATCTCAGTGCTCAATCTACTTGTTCTCTTCTATGCATCAGATGCTGGAGCATACATGGATATATTGATGATAGAGATGCACAGAAGGTAGCAAAGATGGAAGATATTAAGAATGATGATGAAGATAAGATTTTGGAAAAGGAATGGGAACATGCAACCAATTAAGAATTTTAGTTGATTATTGTTAATTAATAGTATTTCAACTATTACTTACACATTCTTATCTATTTCTAATGTTAAACAAGCATACTTAGTAACTTACAGTTTTTATCCATAACCCATGATACCCATAACCCAGAAACCCATGTATATGCAGGTATGGATTTTGATGGGAACAGATATGGGTCAGCCTCAAAGTACCCATGGGTTACCAATGTCATTGCCTACCCTGCACTGTTACCTCCCAGGTACAGTGAGAAATATGAAACAAGGGGGAATTCCCTTCCACTACCACACTGCCCTCCACTATCAAACCATCTCAATCACCATTGCATCTGCCCACCACCACCAGAAAAACACCTGGAAATATGCACAATCACTGGCTTACCATGTAGCAACATGTAAGAGTAAATGACAGAAATAAGAGAGGATAGCAGGTGGATGGGTAGGATGTGGGTTGATAAAACAAAGTAAGGGGGAAGGGTAATGCATTGAGGGGAGCATGCATTGAGGGAGAGCATACATCAAGGGAGAACTGGGAAACTGCATGGATAACCTGTGGATACTTTGATACTGATACTTACATTGATTTAAATATATTTATCTTAATCTAGTCTATTTAAAATTAGTTTAGAATGATTGTAAACATTGTGGGATGATTGGAGATGATTTAACTCATTCAAATTTGTTTACAATTGCTGCAGGACAATTGGAAACAATTTAAATAGTTTAAATCCACACTGTACAAAGATAATTATTGCAGACACAATGTAGATATTGTATATCAATTTCAGACATTATACAATGCCTCCAAATACTGTATAACAATTGCTAATGGTAAACAACAGCTGCAGATGTTGTAAAACAGTTTCTAAGGCTGTGTAATGAGTATAGCTCATTTACAATGATTAGAAAAGCTGTAAATGATTGCAGACAGCTTAACATTACAAAAAAAATTTATATTACTTCAGAAACAATTTTGACCATTCAGAATTTTCATTTTTAATGAATATGTAGGTAATTCATATACTTATAATCATTTCCAGCACCACAGATACTTTTAAATGATTTTAAAATGTTTTCAAAAAGCATGGATAAAGATGGGTCTTAGGTACACTGATATCTATCCATACTTGTAACCCATATGAGTATGGCCTACCTATGCAGTTCCCTAGGGGAAGCACACATTGAGGGGGGAGTATATATCAAGGGCAACAATGCCACATACCCATACCATGGCCTGTGCCTACATCATCCACCTTACAGCACTGCAGTTTATGCATATACCATTGCCAAGATAACATAGGCCTGCTATCCACTTGTATTCCTCCTTTATTACTCCTACTTTCCCTGCAGCCCCTCTTATATGCTTGCACACTCTCTCTCCCTCTCAATGGCCCTCTTTCTTCTTCCTGTTTCTTGTGTGCTTCCTGCTCCTTTGCACACACTCTCTCACATGCACTATCTCTCTCCTGCCTCTTGTGCACTTCCCCTTCCTTTGTGCTCTCTCTCTCACTCACATGCTGTCTCTCCCCTGCCTCTCACATGCTTCCTCTTCCTTTGCACTCTCTCTCTCACATATACTGTTTCCTTCCTTTCTTCTCACTCACATACTCTTTATTTCTCCCTTGTTGTTATGATTAACTTCCATTAATGAGTTGAATCATACAAGTCTGGGATCATGTGACTGGTTTGCAGACTAATAGTTGCTTTACTGCAGTTAGTATCTGAGGATAAAGTCCTAGTGTAAAGCACTAGTCTAACTCAAAGATCTTAAGCTAGTTAAGCTTAAAGATATTGAGAAGACTTAATATTCAGATCAAGTAATAATCAAGTAGATGAATTCAAGCTGAAGCTTAAGGCCTTCAGTATGATTATCTACAGTTTATATACAAATGAAAACTACTACAGTACTGTATATGTGCAGTAGTTAAAGTTATAAGGAAGTAAGATATAGTAAAGATAACTTGAAGGAAGTCATATTAAGTCAGAATGAATCAAAAGTAAAAAATAGAAATGACTCATACTAAGTTGCATCAACTAAAGCCTCAAGCTGTAGCCAAACAAGCATTAAGAAAGAAAATGTAAACAAGAAAGTAAAGGTAAAATAAAAGAGAAGTAAAAATCATAATACTTTCTACTCTTGCTCATGTACATGTTGTTTCTTCCCCCTCTCTCACACTCCCTTTTGCTCTTTCCTGCTCTTGTCCTCCCTGTGTAGTTACTTAGTGGTTAAATTAAAGTCTCATAAGTTTGTACTTTACCTGATTTCCACATGAAATTTACCTGAATATATTTTAATTTAAGCTAACATTCCTAACTCTGATAAGTTTTATGTGCATTTCATATGAATTTCACATGAAACTCATATGTAATTCACCTATACATTACATGGTGAATCTTCACTTATCATTTATGTATTTCTCACCCATATTTTATGAAATTTAGTTTATTTCACAAATGGTGATTAAGGTAAACTTCACCTGAATTCACTGTAAAAGGATAGGGATATGATAAGTACTGACATGTTGTTATATTGAAGCAAAACCTGCAGGTAACCTGCCAATCTGTGTATCCTTGTTAACCCATATCCATGGAATACAGGTACAAGTCAGCCTCAAAGTACTTACAGATTACTTGTGCAGTTCTCTAAAACCTTATCAATTCCATAAGATTCAATGTTTTCTGAAGTTCTGAAGTAGTTACAATACTAGAAAATGTGTGCAAGTTGTGTTTCATTTGTTTAGTAAGAGCTAAGACAGATAGTATATATAGAGACATGTGAAAAGAATAAGTATCCCAATTTTTTAAGTATTTCTCTTTCAATTTCATTATTTTAGATGAAGTAAAAACTTGGCTGTAATAAAATATTTAATATATATACTTTATATATCATAGTACAATACTGTAAAATAAAGAGGTAAATTACTAAATCTGGAACTTATAGTAGAAATTTGAATTATGGTAGGATTTTTGTGAAAATATAGTATACTATTCAGGATTCCAGTCAATAAATATTAATCATATTGATATGAAATTCTCATGATATACTCTCCTGTGTATAATAAAGCTATATGTAAAGATAGAGATATTGTCATGATCATGTCAATCTCATATAATCCTTTATCCTATCTCCTATCTGCTGTTGGCTTTCTCCAGCTGGTGTCTGATTATTCTTTTTCCAATTTCATTTCTTATTTCCTGTATTACCTCTGAGTTATTCTCCAATTTCATTTTTTGTTTACTTGTTAGTGTTTACTTGTCTTTTTAGTGTAGTTACCTCATTTGACATCATGGTCATTTATTTGTTATCTATTACTCACAATCATTCTTGTGGTAACCTTTATATTCACTTAGATTAATTATCACACATTTTATTTACTCCATGCATTTTTATCTCTGTGATATGACTCTGGGTTTCAGCCACAACTCCATAGGTTCTCTGATACTTCAAAGAACAACTGGTATATAAACCTTACTGTATATGCTGTATTTCTTTAGTTTGAAATTAATAATGTTCTGCCATTACTCCTGCTTTTTCTCTGACTTTCCTAAGTTATCTTCTGTTTACCTTTTACTTCACAACATTGGCCTCTGAGAGATTGACTTAGCATTGTATCTCCTGTCTCCTCCTATCTTGCTCCTGTCAATTACTTAATCTCTAACTTATCTCTGACTAACATTCAAAATTGAGAACTATCTTTGAGAACTACTCAGGGAGCACAGCATATAAGCTGAGGCCATGGTTTGTCCAGTTTACCTCCAATAACATTGCCACTCACCTCCAGATCATCTCCAAGTCTATGTCTTAGCACAGAGTTCAACATGGATGTGACAGGTATATTGAGTATGTATAAGGCTATAAATATGTAAAATAAATATGTGTATCAAATAGAGAATATTTTTATAAATCAGGTAATATATATCCAAACTGAATAGCAATCACTATTCAAAAATGCCTATTTTGCTGTATTTCTGGTTATTTTGCTTGATTTTATGGGGAATCAATGCATTTTAAATATATACAACTTTATAGATTCCTGTGAGATTTTCAAACATAAACTTGCAGGTTAATTAGGTTATTGACTACTATATTTCTCTTATTTCTTGTTTTTTAAAAGTTCCTGATTGTTATTTAAATCTTGGAAGAAAATGTGATGAAAAATAACACTATATCTAGGAAACTGCACAGGTAGGCTGTACCCATGTGAATCACAGGTATGGATACAGATTGATATTGGCATACCCATGTCCAATTGGTACCTGTACTTGTTAAGTACCTTTAAAATCATTTATAAATTATTATATTAGAAGTAGTAAATACATTTAAATCATGTACAACTGCAATGAAATGCTTTCAAAACAAGCTTGTTTGGAATAGTAACTTGCTATTTTTAATATTTGAACTATTAGAAAGGTGATTTTGAACATACTGTATGAGTGCTTGAATACACCTCAGACAAGACAGGATCAGATCCAGGAACCAATGATACAAACATATTTACTTAATAAATCAATAGAGCTGGCAAATACCAGCATGGCCCACTACCTTTCTGTTAGGGCAACACTTAGACAAGGCCACCTAACAATAAACAGAAGACTGAGGGAAAGAATCAATGACTAGGAAAAGTGGAAATCCTGAGAGATTGAAGCTAAGGAATGTCTACTGTACTGGAGGATTTATATACTACTAAGTATCTACTATCTGATTACTACTGAAGAAATAGTATGGAAGGTAAAGGAATAGTGCTGACTAAGAATAAAGTCATAAAGAATAGTATGGAATGTAAAAGAACAATGATGACTAAGAATGAAGTCATATGGAATATGATAGAAAGAACTAGAATAGTAATAGCTACTGGAGAAAAGTAATGACTAAGCATGAAACTAATGCCAAACAATCACTAAGGCTATTGTCAAATAACAATCAAGGTTGATGCCAAACAAGTGAAAATAGCCTATCTGAAAGTGATTCCTGATACTTTCCTAATAAAAGTGAGCTTCATGAAAAGAATACACAAAGCAACCATATGTATAATGAATGTTGAATGTTGAAAGTTTGAAATTCACTTGTAATCATGTGTAGAACTCACAGTTACTTAGTGGGACTTTGAAAGATGAATGATAAGATAATTTTAAGGTGGATTAAAGGTAAATAGGTACAATTTCCAACAGGGTACTTACTAGTATAAATTCAGTATTTCCCTGCTTCTGAATTCAAGCCCCAATAGCACTGATTAGCTTATATCATTCTTGAAACTCAAAGCTTAAAGTATTTAGAATTTTTCAGACAACTTAGACAAAAACAATTGATCAACTCAAGGTCAATTGGAAATAAGGTTTTTCAAGGAAACCATTCAAAAAATTATCTAAACATTGAAATATGGTACAACTCATTACTTTATCAAAATATAGGCTATAGTACTATGTATCTCTTAGTATTTGATACTAGAATAACTGCAACTGTCCAAGCATGAGTCAAAAGTTCAACTCAAATACCTGAAAGAGACAACATACTGTAGTCAATCAGGAACCTGATCAAAGCTTATCTTTCAGTCTCCACAACATGCTCTATCTGTTTTTTAGTTACAATATTGTAGAATAGCATCATATCTACCTACCCCATAAATTTTATTATGATTTCTTGCACTGCTGTAGAGAAATGCAGAAGTTGGTCGTTGTTTGTGACAAAAATCAGCCAAATTTGGAATGAAGATTCCTGCACACTGTAAAGAAGATGAGTTTTCTCTCATTCTCATTCCACTAACTATGGAAAATGGTGCTATGTAGCTATTTTAAAACCTGCTCTGTTGAATGAAGCTAGTTTTGTGGCCAGATTTTTTCAAAGTATCACTCCATTTCACCAACCTTTATACAGATAAGTACTAACAGGCAGATCAAAAGGTATATATTAAATCTTCTATATCTTTTCCAAAAGATATTCAATCAATACAAAATTTTGAAATATAATTTGCAACATATGTTAGATCTCGGTGTATGTATTTTTATATTTTTAGCTATTTTTTCATCTTTAAAACCTCACATAAATCTAGAAAGCTATATTATTCATTCTTTCATTGGAATGCACAACATTGTTAGATTGTAAGAAATAACCAGTAATAACTCTTTGATAACTGTGTGGCATGTATTTTCATATGCTTATGCATGATTTGAGTATGTAATCTGCACAATATGTGTCTCAAAGCCTCCTTGTTGTGGTTAGTAATGGTTACTTCAATTGAAGTGATTGATAATAAAGTAAGTCCAACTAAGTCTGTAATAAACTAATTCAGCTGAAATCAATTCAAATGAAGGGTTGACCAGCTTCCCAGTTTTTCCAAATTTCAGAGTTCCCTTGACAAAAATATTCATAGCATACCATGGAGTACCTCAAAAATTATGATTTAACCCACTATGGATTCCAAACTAGGATCAATATGCAGCACATATATTATATTTAAAATACATATACTCTCTGAATAACAATTCTTAAATATGTACTAGGATGACCAGGTTCCTGATTGGTTACAGTAGACAAATGCCAAAATTTAAAGTCTGTTTGATGGATAGGAATTTACTGCCAAAATTTTTCAATTTCAAATCCCAAGATCCTTTACCTAAAGGTAGTGGGAATTTTTAGAATTTCAAATAAGATGTATTTACAGAACAGACCTATAATCATTTTCTCAATATATCTCCAAATTAGGTTGCAGTTCAGATTAGTAAATAAAATTCAAAATTTGCTGCATAAATATATCCTTTGGAAAATTATCTGATTGGTCAATTCAGAATCAGCTTGCGGGACATATAACATTGGGTCAGGAATCACTTTTACAATAAATTCTTGAATCAAATATTAATTCCCATTTTAAATCTCACTTACAATTGGAATTCAAAACCTATTGTGTTCTATATTCTAGTTTTTACCAAGATATGTTTGTACCATCTGGTCACAGATCTGATTTTGGCCTGTCTGAGGTAATAGTTATTGAATGTATAGAATAACTAAAAAAAATCAAAGTCAGTTCCATACACCTGGGGATAATTCCAATGCTCAGAGTTGTTTCTGGGCATATGGATACAATTCCAAACGCTCAGAAGTGATTCCAAGTGTTCAAAGTTGTTTCCATACATAAGGAGATGATTCCAATCATATTCCAATGTTCAGAATCATTTAAATATGCATGGGAACCATTACAAATGCTCAGAAATAATTCCAAGCATTAAGTGTTATTTCCATACATATAAAAATGATTTCAAACACTCAAAAATGATTCCAAGTATTCAGTGTTATTTCCATGCATAAGGAAATAATTCCAATGTTTAGAAATATGTCCATATGCATATAAATGGTTCCAAACACTCAGAATTATTTCTGCATATATGGAGATGATTCTAAATGATTTGCAATGGTTTCATTGCACCTAAAACCATATACAGCCTCTGCAGTTGCTATACAGTTGTATACATTCTAAAATACCATATAATAATAAAAGTAAGTAATCACTTTAAATTGTAGTTCATTACTTACAGGATATAATGCATATAACTTGATATATGAGAAACCTGTGGATTACCTGCTAACCTGCTATATCCTTGTCAATCCATATCTGCAGGAAATGGGTATGGGTTTTGGCAGGTATTGTCAGAAATTACTTCCAGATAGGCTATTTTGACTTGTTTGGCATCAGCCTTGATTGTTGTTTGGCAATAGCCTCAGTGGTTGT
>JASFCY010000383.1:0-10760 GCA_036940585.1 Cyathus olla
TTCTTACAAGCTAGCTGTTTGCTAATTTGGTGCTGGATACCTGTGAGCAGAGTTTCCTCATCATTATCAATAACATGGGGTTCGGTTTGCTGAGAAAAAATTGGTGTAGGTGAAACAATGTCAATGATGGGGTCTGAATACTCAGTGGAAGGGAGGACTGGATCAACCCAAGCATAAACCTGTGGGGAACTGACAACTCCAAACATATTTGACGAAGCAGCAGGAGTAGCAGGTGGCGGAGCATTAGATTTATGCCAATTATCAATGCATTCACACATATTGTTACCAGGCATCATTCACGTGACTCAATATCCATTCGGGAGAGTGATCTGGTTAGTATTATCACAAATGCATAGGTTACATTTTGTGTAATCGAGGAGTACTGTGCAGTTTCGGATAAAATGCGATGGGTCTGAGCAGAAAATGCAGCCAGAGAACCTAGGGACCATAGAAGCATTCAAATTCGAGCTATACATATAAGGAGAGGGATTAGGGTATTGCTGCATCGAATGGGTAGAGGACTGCTGCTGCTGATAGGAAGAAAACATTTGTGATAGGATGGGCATTATAGACTCAAGATTCTTTAAGTCAAAGGTTTCTTTTGCCACTATGGGCTCCTGAGGGATGGGGGAACGAGTGTTGATGTTGGTAAAAGAAAATGGAGTGTAACTGGCAGACAGGAGATGATTGGCAGCCTCTACAATGATAGAAATGTCAAAAGAATCATCTGGATGGTGCATGGAATTCTTCAATGTAAGAAAACTTCGAAGCCTTGTCCTAAAAGTGAAGTCAAAGCCTCTGATGAAGGAGTTTGATGCATCACGATCCGAAATCCTTCCATTCTTCTTCAGGTAGTTAATCATTCACATAAATGTTCGATGATATTGCCTGAGACAAAGACAACTATCCATAGGATCAAGAGCTTGCTTTCCCACCAAGAGTTTGAGCTTGGCAATTGAATAAGTATTCTCATTCTCTGAGCCAGCTCCAGGGTATAGCTTCAGTACCTGATTCTTGAAGTCCTTCCAAGATGTGCCATGGCAAGAAGGTAGTTCTTCCCATAGCTCTGCATTATCATTAGGAGCATAGTAAATGGTCCATTGAATATAATCAGGCTCATGGAAAATATTTGAGCTATTACAAATAGCCTCAACATCCGAGAGGTAATGCTGGAGCATACGTGGTTTGCCATTAAACCTTGGAGCTGAGTGGTGGTTTCTTCCAGGCATGTTAATCTTTGTCATGGTGTAGGGGATTGGAGGTGTAAGATTCTGGAGCGAAGATGGGTCCAACAATGATGGAGTACTGATAGAGTCAAAAGAAACATGTTGAAGGGGAAATGTGGGAGAAACTTGAGGTGGTGGGGCAGTAGATTCAGCGGCAGGAGGAGGGATTTCTGGCACAGGCAAATGGGTAAGTACTTCAGGTAAATGATTCAGTTTGAATGTGGATGCAGACTCTGAGTCTGAGGCAAATGGAGGGTGAGTGAATGAGATCAGAGCATCTTCAAATGACGATCTGGATGAGTTACAGGGATGGGAAGCAACAAGGCAAGCTTCTTTGGCGAAGCTACAAGAGGGAGGACCAGGAGAAGACACAACAAAAGCCTTAGAAGCCCCTCGCGGTGGGCTCCACTTTGTAAAGGAGGAAACGAGGCAGCGCGTTCCCAGAGACAAAGAATGCAAGCCAGTCAAGACGTCTGTCTGACTTTGGGTATCCTAAGGTGTTTGTAAAGTAATTAGTAATGAATAGAGGCGAAACAGTGATGTAATGAAAGTGAGTGAACTTCAAAAGAAGTTCTGAGACAACAAGAAAAAGCGAGAGTGATCCAACACGATGGAGAGGCAAAATGGCAATGAGAGACACTTGAGATGAACACTTGAGAATGAGAGACTAAGGGGGGAACTTCACTGTATTGCTAAGGTGTAAATACAGGGTTTTTATAGATTAAAGAGGCAGAAGAATGTCTAAAAAGAGTGAAACAACTGAAGAAAAATTAAAGAGGGTTTGTAAGGATGAAGAAAATGAGGGGAAGTTTTTAAGGGGAGAAGAATTGGAAAAGATGTAATAAAGACAGATGAGAGACAACCCATGAAGGTTGTTGAGATGGTGTTGAAGAGGTGGCAGACTGTTGAAGTCTTACTGACATTTGGAGGTTTGCTGGTGTCGGTGTATGCTGGGTGGCATTGCATATGGCTTGGTAGCGGTTCTAAGTTATTGGCAGTGGGTTTGGGATAATACAGATGGACATACAGCAAGGGGGAGGATGGAGGGATTTGCGATGTGCACACAAGGAAGATATACATTGAAGAAATGAATGCATGATTATGTAATCATGTTTGCAGACTTGTAAAATGTGTCATTTCGCACTGTAAGCAGAACACCTGCTCTACAGGGGAGCTTGAGGGCTTAACTGCATTAGACAAGGTTATGTACAAAATTTGTAACTTCAGTACCCCTTGGATCTAATTCTTGTCTATCAGACTCTACTTATTTCTTAGGTGAGTTTTTGTTACTGATGCATGATTTCTGATCTAGCAGATAGGAAGTGGGCTTATGTATTTCCCATGGCTAGCTTTTCGTTAGATGTCTCTTAGTTGTGCCACTTGTTTGTAGGTAGCACTTTATTGGCCACATGAGACCTCCATGCCAACCTCTAATTAACCCTATTTGGTAGTGTTTTTAGCATATCATGATTATATGGAACCATATACCTCATCCAGTCTTTTCTTAGTAAGTTGAAATTCATTGGTGCATGTCAGGATTCACTCACTTTTCATCATATGATCTAGCATGTGACTTATCACATGACACACATACAGAACCCTCATAGTGACTACACATTTACTCAGTAAACTATGGGCACAGTCTTCATTATGATTATATGACTGTACATATAGCATGCACAGTAATATACATGACTTATACATGAACTCTAGGCTTAGGGTAGACACACATAGAGCAGTATATAAGTAGTAATTAACACATAGTTTACTCCTTAGTCTTAAGCTTGTATCTTCCAGATGGTTTATATAACTTTCTTACTCATTATCTTCTTATCATTTGTTAGTGTGTAACTTTGATTATAACAAGTTGTCTGTTACTTACAGTACACCACTGTGTTCAGCATATCAGTACCAAGTTGTATGGTAAAGAGCAAGGTTATATCACCTTTTATCCTATTTAAGGATTGGTATCATGCAAGGAGTGCTGTTTAAGCCAACTGGTAACATGATGTGATGGCTTTCCAGTTGAATTACACAATCTATGGGATATAAATAAAACCACTGCTAATCACTTGTGTGTATCATAACCATATCAGTCACATAATCTCCTCCATTACTATCTCCTATTCATCCTGATATTCTCTGACTAAACCCCTGATTCTATCTCCTGTATTATATCTATTTCTGAGTATTTCTCTGATCCTTTCCTATATTTACTTGTTATTATTTACTTGTCCTTTTTAATATAGTCATCCCATTTGACATCACAGACAATTATCCTTATCTATTACTCACCATCATTCTTGTGGTGTTCTTTATCTTTTACTAGATTACTTATCACAAGTTTCATTTGCTCCATGCATTTCTACCTCCATGATATGACTCTTCATTTCAGCCACTAGTATAGTCTCTAGTGATATATCTCCTTATGTTCTCCGACATTTCAGAGAGTAGCTTGTATATAAAATGTACAGTATACTTTGTACTTCCTCAGTTCAAAATCAATAATGTTTCTGTGTTACTCCTGCTTCATCTCAGACTTTTCTAAGTCAACTTCTGTATTTCCTATCCATATCCAACTTTGTAACATTGACCTTTGAAAGATTGACTTAACATTGTTACTCTTGTCTCTCATCTCTGATCTATCTCCAACCTACATCCAAAATGCAGAATCACCTATGAAAACTACTCAGGGGGCACAGCACATAAGCTGAGGCCACAGTTCATCTTATTTATCTCTGACTTCATCCTCACTCACCTCCAGTAACCTCTGAGTCTACAACATAGCATGGAGTTCGACACAGGACATAACGGTGTGTATCCCAGTGGAGGTATAGTAATAGTACATCCAGCCTTGTCAATGGCTATAATGGAGAAGGGAAAATTGAGGTTGGGCTAAGTAATAAGTATTAGCTTATGACAGGAATACTGAGCAAATGAGCCACTCAGGGGGCAGAAGAGTGTTGAGCAGAACAGTCTACACAGAGACAGTGGCTAGCAATGCACTCTCACCTGTAAGAATATTGTGTAGAGGCTTAGAGTGATACAGGTAAGGATAAGACCTTGTATTTTACCATAGGATACATGGGGGTTTATATACTCTACAGAGATGAAATATATATCCATAAAAATACATATGCATATAGCTGTGCATAATGAAAGTACCTAACTATAACTATCTACTCAGGTCCATCCAGAACATTCTAGAAAGATCAAGAATGTTCTATCTAATCTGCTGTGTGATTAGATAAGATGTTGAGAGATAAGATAACATCTCAACAGAGAGTTGCTCAGTAACTTAGCTTTCTCCAACAAGTCATGAGAGGCAAGAAATGTAAACAACTATCAATAAAAGGTTTGCAAATAAACACAATGTTGGTAATTAAATAACATGTAACAAGAGTAATACTACTCAGAAGAATAAGGGATGGATGGGTGGGGAGCAGGAAAATAACAGGTATGTGAGGAAGGGAATATAATGCTACTTGAAGCTTAGCTACATTGTAAGAAAGCTTGGATGGTGGAAGGAATAAGCTGTGAGGAGAATAAACCAACATGTTATCTTTACTCAGCTGGACACCAGCATCCTTGCTCAATGCCAATATAGGACTAAACCAGGGATATATTCCTACTACCTTAAAAGGTAGTAGGGTTTGTGGGACTAAGGAAAAAAGGACTTTGCTGCTGCCATAGATTAGTGCTTCAGCCCTGGAAAATGAAGGGAGGAGGGCTTTTACAGTGCTTTGCATACTGATATAGCACTCTGATTTTTTTTAGTATAGATCTGAGTGGGGCAGTAAAATGGGGTATCTGGTTCTGACTTAGAAGCAGCAATGCTAGGACTTTATGAACAAGCCAAATACTACTTCTAACTTTACACAAACTCTCCTTAAAAATACAAGTTGATGGGATGTCTTTTGTGATCAATCAGTGTTAAATAGACAATATATTTCATTGTTTAGACTCTTTGGAATATATACAAGTTCAAAAATACTGAAAATACGAAATTTGAAGTAATACACTCTGTACTACCTCTATATCAAGATCCTATCTTTATTCTGAGCAAATACCTCTTGTCCTTCTCAAGAAAATGTCAAAAACTCTTAAATCTCAAGCTCTCAAATCACTCCCTTAGTGTTTAAGACACTTAGATTCTTTAGTTCTTTGACTAAGTACAAAACTCTATAAAATCTCTGTAAAATCTCTTTGAAACAGAAAAGCCCTCTGTACCACTATCCATAGCTACTCCCTTAGTACTTGGACTGGATTAGGCACAATTCTGCTTGCCTTCCAACCTCCAAACTACCCTACTTATATACAAATAGGGGAGCCTGATTACAAATAAGTTCCCAGATCTAAAACTACTAAATATGTACAGGTGAAACAGATTTGTAATATTTCTTTGCAATCTTTGTGTTGAGCAGCACAGACTGCACAGTGGCAGTGGCTAGCAGGCACTCTCACCTGTTAGGGTGGTTGGGTAGAGGCTTAGAGCGACACAGGTAAGGATGAGACCTTGTTATTCTATAGAGGAATACATAGGGTTTATATACTCTACAGAGATGCTAAATATATAGCTGTAGAGTGCTGTTGTGGATAGCATACGTACATATAAGGTAGGAGATATACATAGAGCTGTTAACTAGCTGTTAATAGCTGTTAACTGGGGTACATAATATGTGCTATCTACTTAGGGCCATATAGGCCGATCTAATCTAACGCGTGATAAGATAAGATGTCGAGAGATAAGATATCGTCTCAACACTTTGTAAGCTTGGTAAGCAGGTGAGTAAGCCCGAAGCTTAAAATAGTCTGGCTGACTCAGACCTTAGTAAGCTTTCTCATGACCATGTGGAAAACAGGTCTTATCATTGCTACTCTGGGTAAATCCATCCAAAAGTCCGGTATTTTAGGTATTATTGCTATTTCTTCGGTCGGACTTCGGGAAATTTGTTCGGATTCGACGTTAGATGTCTTTAGACTAGTCATATCTCTAGAACGAGCCCAAGAACGTCTGAATCGGTCAAGAATTGAGCTCTGTGGAAATTCTTTAATTTTATCTTCCTTTTGGTATATATTTGGTTTTCTTTAAATTTTAATGGATTTCTCTTATTCTTTATGGTGATTAATTTGTAAATAATATGTATATATTGTTCTCCTTTTATTTGAGCTACAGAGAGTAGAAAATCTGTGCTAAATATATATTTTATTGAATATTTCTTCTTTGTCTTTTTGAGTATTCCTTTACTAACTTTACTAATTTATTCATTTGTGCAGTCACACCACTCTAGATTTTAACTATGCAATGAATCTAGCCATTTGATTAATGAAAAAGCGAACTCTCATTCATTGTTGTAATGATTTTCATATTCGCCAGAGTACAATCTATGAATCTTTACTTATTATCTGGAGTTCCTCAATATGTATAAATAATACATTGTGATTTACAAAAAATGCACAATTTTATGCCTAGTGTTGAGCAGCACAGACTGCACAGTGGCAGTGGCTAGCAGGCACTCTCACCTATTAGGATGGTTGAGTAGAGACTTAGAGTAATACAGGTAAGGATGAGACCTTGTTTATTCTACAGAGGAATACATAGGGTTTATATACTCTACAGAAGTGCTAAATATACTGCTGTAGAGTGCTGTTGTACATAGCATACATACATATAAGGTAGGAGATATACATAGAGCTGTTAACTGGGGTACATAGGATATGCTATCAACTTAGGGCCATATAGGCCGATCTAATCTGAAGCGTGATAAGATAAGATGTCGAGAGATAAGATATCATCTCAATACCTAGATACACATGTGGCATTACAGCAGCCACCAATGCTGGGTGCCAATTTGATGTTAGTGCTAGTAGGTAGCTCCAAATGCTTCACTAATATAACATCAAGAGATACCAACTTTAGACTAGTTCAACCATGTCCTTGGCTTGGAACTTGCTGCTGAGAAACTTAGCTGTATGGTAAAAAAAGTCACAGCACTATATCAATATACAATGCATTGTAAAGCTAACAAGAGCAAAAGGTGCACCCATAAATTCCTGAGTCATAATGTTATCCCCAAGTCCAAGTTATCCCATTTGCCTCCCATACCAAATCCATACTTATAGTACCTTGACAGTACTTTTTTACTACCAAATTACTAGGTACTATAGAACACACTTGTCTTGTCCATTTCCCATTCATATTTGAATTACAACACATGAAATAAAAGGCCATGGCCCACATCAGGCCCACATCAAAAAACTTATTGGTACCTATTTAAATTACTTATTTATCATCAATTATCCCCAAGATACTAGCCCTTTGCAGTTCCATATTTCAAGAAAGTTGGAAGTTGGCCCCAACTTGGCCCAGTGTACAAACAGTAATGTGCTTTATCACTGGTCTGACAACTTCAAATTTGCCTGCTCAACAGCTGCAGATTCTACCCACAGCTGTCAAACAGGCCAGGCTAATTAAACTGAGCTTACTTACTCTCAAATTGCTCTCAAATTCAAAGATATACTCAGTAATAATATGAACAAAATGTAGTAGCATAATTTCTTTGTGCTTTGGTTAGACTTGGGAGCAGGTAATGCCAATGCTTGCCACACAAGCCCTGCTGATTCATTGGTAACTGTGAATAAACTGTAAGTAAGGTAGTGGGCTATGCCATTTGTTGACCCTATGGATTATTTCTTAATATTCATATAGAATACCAAATGACAGAAAGCACTGCATGTTAATGTTTAGTGCTGTATATGTTTGCTGAAGACTACTGCAGCTGAGCACTAGAGAATCTATAGGTCCCTTCATCAAATATTTCAAGTTATTCTTGTATTCTTACAATCTCATGTAATGTTCTCATATAGACTCGGACCTGTTTGACTGACCGGGTCTGACCCCGTCTTTGGCAACACTGGTCTTGCCGAGTAAATGCGTAGTTGCCTTGCGGAGTCTGCATGTGTGTCATGTGATAATTCACATGATAAATCACGTGACAAAAAAGCGAGTGAATCCTGACAGGAATGGTTGAAATCTACCCCTAACTCAAAAAAAGATATTTCCTCTTCTGTAGACAACAATGATGATGTTACCTCAGACAAGCCTAATTCGGATCTAGGATAAGATGGTACAAACCTATTGTCTTAACATTTAAAATAGTAAACACAATCCGCTTTGGATTCCAATTGTGTGCGAAATTTAAAATAGGAACTAATATTTAAGTCTCATCATGCCCGACAGACGAGCCTAGTTTTGCCTGATTAGGAGCAGTCCTCCATTGTACGAAAATTTTCGTATTCTCTCATACTAATCATTCACTTCCATCGGCACCCAGCTCACTGCATGACGGACTGGTCATTCTCAGAGGATGATTTTGTGCTGCCCTCTCTGTCCCCTTCCACATTATTTCTATTGGCTCGAAACCACTTCCGTTACGGTCTCCCTCCCCTCCCCTTATTGCAAGCAACCCAGCTCGCCCTCTTTCATGTCATCCCCCAGCTCTTCTCTCCCAATCTGCCTCGAACGAACCAGCTCTCTCCCAATCTGCCACCCGACGTTATGGTACCACGACGGCTCGATCATTCTCCACGTCCAATCGCGTCTCTTCAAAATGCACCAAACCGTCCTCAGTGCGCATTCTGAGGTATTCGCTGCTCTATTTATGCTTCCTCGAGAGTTTAAAGGGAGCAGTAAAGGGAGGATTCATGGAGAAATAGATGGGTGTCCCGCTGTCGCCTGAGCGCGAGGCGAATTTTAGACCATAGGGAGGGGGATGTATCGTGGTTTATCAAGACCCTAGCGCAAATTGCAAGAGAAAATCTCCTTCTCGCCGAAATCGTACTCTCCCACTCGTTCCTGTATGCATTCCGCCCCTCACCACAGTGCCTTACCACATTATACACCCTCTCCCGCGCACCACGGACCGAATGGCGCGCGATTGAAGCAAGGAGAAAGCCCAGCCCGCTGAGAGCGTGGACTAGGTGGGGGTATTTAGGGGTGTGTGAGCGGTGTGTGAAGGGGTGTAAGGCTGAGCATGAGCAAGGGCAGAGGGAGGTGTGGTAACGCTTGCCTAGTTTGGTGAGTGTTGCGGATGGGTGGGGGGTGCTTATTGAAGGGACGGGGTAGGAGTTTAGGGAGAGGTAGTGGGATGGGTCGATGATTTATACATCGTTTTGGATGTCCACTTACCCTGCACTTTCCTCCATTGCGTTCGTTTGCCAGCTGCCTGTAGACTGAAGGCAGATCGTCAATATCATACGATGATGATCTTGGGAAAAGCTGTTTAAATCTGTTATATCTATGGTTAGTAAACGCCTTAGCACGAAAAGTTTAAACTTACTTCTCGCGTTGCATAACTGAGGATGATGGTGGTTGGAGAAGCAAAAGACGCAGGAGGAATGTTAGGTCATAGATGTGTAGGTGTAATACTACTTAGGTTGGCAATTTTGGCAATTGGTGGTCGGGCAATACCAAAACAATAGAAATATCAAGCAAAAGGTTCACTAAATATATAAAGCTTATAATAAAAGGGGCCTACATAAAATGACGGTGCCATGGATTTTGGCGGTGAACGCACATACAACGCACGTTTATATGCACATGTAAATATACTTTGTAAATTACTATACATCGTTTATGTATTTTTTCTTCCCGTTATATGGGATATGCACCTAACGGTTCGAACTATATATATCAAGAGGTGAAATGAGCAAGAGTGAAAATAGAATGAACCGATAAAATTGACCAACATCGCCAATCAAGCAACGCACATCTGAACATAACTTGAACGTTGATGCAACGCACAATCAATGCAACCGCAACGCACAGTTCTACCCACCGCACACACAGACCGCACATCAACGCACATCAACGTTGTCCGAGGCACATTTTTTAGCATCACGCCGAGACTGCTACGCCTTACCGGCTTGTGTGGTGAAGTTGTCACCTGCACATGAAAATATTTGAATGCACAGGTTTATCCTAGGTATATTGTGTAAATTCGAGTACTTTTGTAAGAATACTACCACCATAGATTTCTAACCATGATTCGAAAAAGCTCACAGGGTCAAGGCATAGTTATTAGTTATCTAGTGTAGATAGATGACACTACTGATTGTTAAAACAATATTGATTTTCAAACTTGTTTCATATGCATAATACAAGGCAGCCCTAGCTGTAGTACTATTAATTTTATAATTAGTTTTGTGCACTTAGTGGCTTTCCATTCAAACAGTTCCATTTTAATTTTATTCTGACCCACAAAAAATCGAAGATTGGAGTGTACCGCACAATGTACCGCACATCAGCTTACCTTAATGCACATCAACGCATATAAAATTTTAATGTACATTTCACAACGCACACAACGCACATATGCACACGCGGCAGCGCCACTTTCTAGCAGCCCCAATAAAAGCTAGTAACAGGATTATATCGAAATTAGCATATATCCCATATTGTAGAGCAGGCGTTCCGCCTGCACATCAAAACGACGCATTTGACGGATCTGCCGAGTAACACTACACCGTCACGTG
>JASFCY010000385.1:0-10741 GCA_036940585.1 Cyathus olla
GAATATATCAGAAAAATAAAATAAATGTAACAATTAATATATCAAACCACAATTTCCTCAGAGGAAAATTCTGCTTGTCTAACCTTATAGGACTCTTCCCATCACTTAACTACCAATGAGTGAATTTCCTTGATTTGGTTTTATGTATAATCACATTCCACAAACCATTCCAACTTCTGATCAGAACACATTACTGAAATTAAAATTAATAGCTGTAATTGGTAAAGATAGAAACTCACCAATGGAAATGTAATAAATTTCATATTTAGTAGTGAGAACAGTATACTTATTAATCATCAACAAAGCTGCTTGAGCTGCAACTTTTAAAATAGGGCAAATTTGATCAATATGGTCATTAATCAAACCCTTAAGTGATAATCTGATATTGAAAAGTAAAGGTAAAACATCCATAATCAGTGGTACTTCTTTCTGTGAGAACAGATCTGTTGCTTCTTTAAATATCTAACTTATAATGAGCAAACTGTAATGAAAAAAATAAATAAAGAATGTACCTCAAGAACATCAACCAAATCTTCAACTAATTTCCACTGAGAAGGAGAAAGGTGAAAATGTAAGAGCTTATTTGCAGATACTGCAGTGATCTGCTCAACCTCCTTTGAAAATAAAGGTGAGCATGGAGACATAAAAAGTTAGAGTTCCAGCATGTTGGTACATGGCAATCAAGAGCATGCTTTGATCCATCAAGAAAGTAATTTTTATCAATGAGGCTGTTGAATTCCTTATGTAGTTTAGAAGAATCATGAATATGACAAGCCAATCCTGAAACCTATAAAATAAAATAAATATATACCACAATAAATTTTTAAAAGGAACTTACAATTGGCATGATTTGTTGTGCTTTCTTCAGCTCAGAAGTGAAAATATGGATGCCTGCCTGTGCTGCCAGCTGAATAGCTTCATCAGGAATAGAATAAACAGCAGCATGATTAAATGGGCCATAACCATCATTATCTGCCATTGTAACTTCATCAACTTCCAGCTCTTCAGTTACAGCATGACTGTCATCAGCATCTGCATCAGGGATTTCCACCAATAGAGCATCTCCAGAAAAATTTACATTCCTCTTTGGTGAGTGCTTCTTAAAGAAGAATGACATTAACATCTGAATATATTATTATTAGCATGAATTATAGTTGAAAATAAAATATTACCTTTGCAACAACATTCAAAATGTGTGCCATACAGTGAATATGGACTGATGGCCCACAAAAAGTTGGGATTAGTAATAGTAAAATTTCTGCTAGCTTATTGCAATTGCTAGCATTATCCATAGCAACTGATATAAGCTTAAAATATAAATTAGAATTATTCGAAAATTTATGTAAATTGAATTTACCTTATGAGAAATGCCAAACACAATGGGCAAGATCAACATTTTCTATCAAAATTTTGCAGCACATTACTTCTCAAGATAATAACAAACAACAAAAAACTTTAATCCTCCAACCATTTACTAATAATTGCTTAAATATTTTCAATTTTAAGGCATATTTATATTATATTTATGAGATGAATATACAGCATAATATGTGTATAAAAATTCGGAAATATTTCTTAAAAATTTAAAATAATTTAAGCTTGTTTTGCAGCATAGTATGAAAGATTTACAATTTCTTTGTCTTCTGGTTTAGCCATGGATTATTTACTAACTATCCCCTAATTTTTTTAAATATCCTAGAAAATTTTGTAGTTTTTTCCTGGCATTTTATACCAATTTTATGCAGGCTATTATTTACACAAAAATAATAGAAAATGTAGAATAATTCAGCGATATTTAGGCAATTCTTGCTGGACTTAAATTTATTGTTATTTGTCATTATTTTAACAGGTCATGTGCCGACAAATTTTGACAAAAAATGTTGATCTTGCCCATTGTGAAATTGTTTCAAACACTGAGTTAGTACTGTTGCTAGATATTGGCCAGTATGCTTTTGTGTCAAACTATAATTTATTTTTTAAAATCCAAATTAATATGGGTAATATAATATTTCTCACCTAATAAAATTGAGAATAGCACAATGAATTTGTGCATTTTTATGCGATATAACTACTAAGCTAAGGAAGGAAACTGTAATGGGTGCAGTCCAACCATCTAGAACAACATGAATAGGTTTGTCAAGATTCTATAACTATATTAATTGAGATAATAATTAAATAAGAATAAAAAATACCTCAAAATATTTCTTAACATGAAGTATCATTGACTTGAACAAGCAAACAGTGTTACATTGAAGAGTGACACTGGAAATTACATTTGTACCTGGACATAATATTTCTAATCATTCACTATATTGAATAGATGATTGCTTGCAGCAGATTGCAATACAAGAAGGGCTTGATAGGCTTCTGGGGAGTAGGAAATGGATATGGTGTTGACCCCTGATGCAATAGGAGTTTCTCCATGAAGTTTAAGACATTGATGCATGCTTTTTAGCAAGTTACTGGTACCTGATAAAGTCTTATAGCAGGAGCATAATTGGGCAGAATGAGTTCTAGGATATTTTTTGCATGTAAATACAAAAAAATAGTTCCTTTGGTTCACCATTTGACCCTAGATGACACTCCAATGAAATGTTGTAATGCTCATATGCAGGTGATTTCAAGCCTAAAAATGCTGCATCTATCATTATATTAATATTGATATAAGCTAATACAGGAATTTGTAGTGCACCAATTATCATGACATCTGGTTTATCCCAAATTTCCAAATCTAACATAATCTTAAGATCCTTCTCTTCCTCATGTTGTTTCTGCTTCACTGGTGATGAAGCGGCCATAAATTCTGCTCTATGGTCATTACCCAACCAAATTGGAGTTTGTGGGGGTAATAACTGAACAGGGGATGGAGTGGCAGGAGATGGGGAAGTGATGGGTCAACTTGGAAATGGTATCCCTCTGGTGGGAGTAGTAGCCTTAGATCCATGGGAGCCTCCTCTAGTCCTTCCCCTGCCTTTGGGTGGCATTGCAGTAAAATGAAATGAATTTATATAATTTTATGGAATTTTTGCAGCTAGTGAATAGATGGAGATTGTATGAGGTATTGTGGAATGCTATGGAGAGCAACTGGGGAAGGTAGGGAAGTAATCTATTACATTGCTACATACATTATCGAGCCGATCTCATGTCGGAGTTTTAAAACATACCAAATATAGATGGATACACTGGATTTATCCAATATCCATGGAAATATATCAGGATCCAATCTGGATACCCAAATTACAGATAATTCTGATGGTTATCCAGATATTACATAATCCATGAAGGGCCCTAATCTAACCCTATGTCATGTGAATCTTCAAGCTCAATGTTATCAGCATGTCTTCCTGCTTTCATCTCAACTTCCACTTTATCATTCTTTTACCACTTTGTCCCCCTCTATAGCTTATGCATCTACAAATTCCTTGAACCACTTCTACTCTTCCTTCAGTACCATAGCAGGAATGTTGATTACCATTGTGCAATGATGCAACTCCACCATGCATGTGCAGGGATTGCTTAGTAAGCCAAGCCGACACTGTGCTCTCTAGTAAATACTAGAACACATTGACTTTGTCTTGGATTACACAAAGGAGAATACTGTAGGAAATAAGTAGAAATTTCTGTCAGGATCCACTCGCTTTTATCACGTGATCTACCATGTGACTTATCACATGACACACATGCAGAAACCTCAAGACGACTACACTCTTACTCAGCTAACTACGGGCACAGTTTCATTACGATCATTTGACTGTGCACACAGTAAAGCACAGTGATACGCACAACTTACGCATGGACTCTTGACTCATTGTAGACACATGTAGAACAGTATATAAGTAGTAACTAGTACATAGTTATTCCTTAGTCTTAAGCTTGTATATTCCAGACGGTTTATATATAGACTTTACTCATTCCTCTCTCGTCATCTGTTAGTGTGTGACTTCGACTGTGACAAGTCATCTGTTGCTTACATTAGCTTAAGACTCTCCTTATCGACCTCACACACTCCCATGGAACCCCCACACCACTTCTATTTCTCACCCTCTCTCCGTCAATCGGCTGACCGATAGACGTGCACTATATTTGATAGACTTGATTGTTGTGCTTGGAAGCACGAGAGCCTCATAGAGTAACGTTGAGCCTGACTCTTGGCAAATTACCGATTGTACAAGGACTGCAGGGGTAATCTTCGGAGAACCCTAAGTTGCCAGTGTCTGGGGAGGCTACCACATGTTGCCCCAGCTGGTTCTATCAGCAAGTTAGTGTTCGTGTGACCTAGGCATGCGCAGCTGTCACCTGCATCAAAACCATATGCCCACTACCCGATCTCAAACCCGACTCCAACTCCGCTCCCGGACTCTTCACTGCCTTCCCATCTATCACAAATCTCGGACCATTACCCGAGTAAACACACCAACTCCTTCACCCTCTCCACAACCCCAAATCCACGTTCTCTCTCCCACACCTGACGAAATCCCACTCCTCGAACCCACATCCCCTTCTCCATCTCGATCACCCACACCCATACCCCCTGCCCCGACCGGCGAAAGTATCAACTGCCGAGAGTGCTGGGACCATTACTACTTTTACGGCCCCCCGTGCATACATCTCGATTAAACAATGATCACTGAAGCCGCAATCATAGCATTCCTCACAACCTTTCTCTCCCTCTTTATTGTTGGGGGAATTGAGAAATGGAACAGCCTAAACGATACAGAAAGAACTGGTCATGCCTCGAACCTGACCACTCTGATCAATCAAGTGGTCAGAGAGATTAAACCAGAATGGGAAGAAAAAGTCACGCCGCCAGACAACTTCAAAGGAGACCCAGACCAGGTCTCCAGCTGGTGTAGACACATGGAGAATTATTTCAATCAGAAGAAGGTTATTTCTGATTGGACATGGATAACCCAAACCTTGATGAAGATCAAGAAGGGTAAAGGAAACATTGCCCAGAGATGGGCAGACACATACATGGAACATTTGATTGCCTTCAATAAGGAAAGACAGACGTGGAAGGATTCACACAATGGCACGGAACCCTCTTATGAGGAAGTACATGGAAACATGGAGACTGGCATACCCTCATTCACAATCACCCCGCCATTCCCTAGTTGGAATCAACTCGCTACGGATCTACAGGCCTTTTTCATATCTCCGGAGACTCAGAGCAACGCCATCGCACAGATTGGCAAACTCCAGCAGAACAAGCGGCCAGTTGAGGAATACATTCTAGAGTTCAATGCCTGGGAAAATCTCACCGGATTTAACAACACTGCCTTGGTAGACAAATTCAAGAGTGGCATTAACCCAGGATTAGGAAAAAGATTGGTAGAAGTTGCCGGACTCAAAGACAATTCTTCAATCAATGATTGGAAAAATAAGGCTGTGATATTCGAAAGACAGAAACGGGAATCGGATGCCCAATTTGGAACTACAGGGAATTACCAGACAACCGGAAACAACAGAAACTTCAATTCAGGAAGTCAGCCGGCTAGAACGAACATGAACCCCCCTCGATCTACCAACCCCGATCAGATCCCCGTCTCACAAGGAGGCAACCGGATGGATATCGACATGATGAAATGTCAAGGATTATGCTTTAAATGCGGCCAATGAGGCCATTTATCTAAGGACTGCCCTAACAGGCAAGGACAATTTATGAATAGGGCAGTAGACGCCCCATTACGTACAACCACGGACTCTGTAGCCACTATTATACCTATGCCAGACTTGTCAGATGACCAGAAGGCGCAGTTAGCCGCCAGCTGGGGTTTTCAGCGAGGCCAGCAGTGAGCACGAACTCGCCGGCCTCTAATTATGTATCTTCTTCTGTAGTCATCCCTAGTATAGATCAGGAATCTATTATATTATCACAGAAGAATGAGCGAACTAAGCGCAGCTTCCCTGGGAAGGAAGCAAAACAAGGAAACGTATTCTGGACAGCACGACGAATTAAGGAAGAAAAACCAGAAGTTGCCATTGGCATACTAGACATATGGACACACACGAAATGACGACCTGAGGTAACTCATGTGACATTAAAGGATCTAAACAATCTCTCTGATGATGATGTAATAATCGTATTGGAAGAACTGCAATCCCCCAAACAACACATTCGAGGCACCAAAGGAAATCAAATGGATTTACACATGGTTGTCACGACTCTGGATTCTAGACGGAGTTATGACGTAAAGGCACTTCTAGATAGCGGAAGCACTGGTTCATGCATAGGCAAGGAATTTGTATGAAAAAATGGAATCACAATAAAGCAATACCCTCGACCCATTCCAGTGTACAATGCCAATGGCACGTTTAACTCAGGAGGATCAATCACGCATTATGCAGAACTCCGAATGAGACTGGGAAGACACACAGAAGTTATGACACTAGCAGTATCCAATTTAGGAAAAGCTGATATCTTCATCGGACATGATTGGTTAAAAACCCATAACCCGGAAATTGATTGGAAGGAAAACACACTAAGGTTCACATGTTGCCCAATCGAATGCACTCCCTTAATTAACACCCTCAACCCTGAGGAAGAAGAGGAAGATCTCGATAAGGAAATCAATTTTGACCATGGAGATAGACTGATTGCAGTCAACATTATGGAAGAAATCGAGATATGAGCGTTTCAGACAACGGCATCCAAGATCACTGAGATACAGAACAAACAGCAATCTAAGACACACTGGAAGCAATCAGTACCGAAGGAATATCACAAGTATGGAAAGGTTTTCGAAAAAGAATTGTTCGATGAACTACCACCTAGACGACCCTGGGACCATGCCATTGAACTTATTCCTGGAGCCAAGGAATTCAACTGTAAGATCTATCCATTGAATCTGGAAGAACAAAAGCAATTGGATGAATTCCTAGATGAAAATCTCAAGTCAGGATGCATCAGACCATCCAAATCCCCATGGGCATCTCCTTTCTTCTTCATTAAAAAGAAGGATGGATCACTTCGACCTATTCAAGACTATAGACAACTAAATGAGATCACAATCAAAAATCGATATCCTTTACCCCTTATTCAGGAATTAGTGGATAAACTGAAGAAGGCACGATACTTCACCAAGCTCGATATCCGTTGGGGTTACAACAACGTTAGAATTGAGCAAGGTGACGAACAGTACACAGCCTTCCAAACCAATAGAGGATTATTCGAACCACTCGTTATGTTTTTCGGATTACCCAACTCGCCTGCTACATTCCAAACCATGATGAATGACATTTTCAAGGACGAAATAGATCTAGGACAAGTTATAGTCTACATGGATGACATTCTAATCTTCACAGAAACAATAGACCAACATAGGATAATGGTGAAATGAGTGCTAGACAAACTAGAATGTAATAACCTATTTCTAAAGCCAGAGAAATGTTTCTTTGAAAAAACTGAAGTTGAATACCTGGGACTGATTATCTCGCACAATGCTGTACGCATGGATCCTACAAAAGTACAAGCCGTGAAAGACTGGCCAGTACCGAACAACAAAAGAGAACTCCAACAATTCCTAGGGTTTATCAATTTTTATCGAAGATTCATCAAAGGATTTGCTAAGGTAGCCAAACCTCTCCATGAACTGACTGGAAAGAATGACTGGAAATGGGAATTACCGCAAGCAATTGCCTTCTCAGATCTCAAGGAACGAATCTCGACAGTGCCGGTGCTAGCTCTGCCTAATGATAATGGAAGGTACTGTGTAGAAGTGGACTCCTCGGACTTTGCCAATGGAGCTATACTATCTCAGGAACAACCAGATGGCAAATATCAACCGATCACGTTTATTTCACATGCATTAAACCCTGCGGAACGGAACTACGAGATCTATGATAAGGAAATGCTGGTGATTATGAGAGCACTAGAGGAATGGCATCAATACCTTCTGGGAGCTAAGGAAGTCTTCGAGATTTGGACGGATTATAAGAATCTAGAGTATTTTAAGAAGCTGCAGAAACTCAACAGGAGACAAGCCAGATGGGTTACAGAATTACAGGAATATAGATTCACGTTACACCATAAGCCAGGGAACCAGATGACCAAAGCAGATCTACTCTCCAGAATACCGGGATACGATAAAGGTGAAAATGATAACACCGATATCACACTCTTAAAGCCAGAACACTTCAGAGCACAACATCATATGATTGGACAAGATGATGACATCATGGAAAGAATCCGAAAATCTCGAAAGAATTGTGATAAAGAAGTTATCAAAATGCTTGATCAAAAGGATCCTAATTGGGTTGAATCACAGGAGGGGATAATCTCTTGGAAGAATCGAATCTATGTCCCAAAAAATGCCAAACTAAGGGAAGACATAATTCACATTCATCACGATCCAGCGATTAGTGGACATCCAGGAGAATACAACACTCAGGAATTAATTCTCAGAGACTACTGGTGGCCACAAATGAAATCGGATGTCAAGAAATACATATCCAGATGTGAGGCATGTCAAAGGACAAACATACATCAGACAACCAAGAAAGGCCCTCTAGATCCAAATGTCATCCCTGACAAACCATGGCAGATCATCTCCATAGATTTCATAGGACTGCTTCCAATATCACAGGGATTCAATTTTCTAATGGTAGTAGTCGATCGATTCACTAAGATGGCAGAATTCATTCCGTGTAATCAAGATATAGATTCCGCAGGCGTTGCCCGAGAATTTCGAGACCACATGTTCAAACACCACAGACTTCCACAAGTAGTAATCAGCGATCGGGGACCACAATTTAAGTCAGAATTTACAAAGGAATTATCAAAGATTCTAGGAATTAAAATGAATATGTCAACCGCTTATCGACCTCAGACCAACAGACAAGTAGAACGCATGAATCAAGAGATAGAACAATATCTCAGAATATTCATCAACTACAGACAATTAAACTGGGCTGAATGGATTCCCATGGCACAATTCTCTTACAATGATAAGATTCATAGATCCACTGGATATTCCCCCTTTTACATGAACACTGGTCAACATCCATGGAAAGGTACTGGACCCTCGGGCATGACAAGAATAGTGGGAGTCGAAGAATTCATCGAAGGTATTACTCGATTAAGGGAAGACGCCAAAGCTTTGTTAGGAATCGCATCAGAGATCATGAAACACCATTACGATAAACACCGTAAGGAAGCCGATGAATTCAACCCCAGAGACAAGGTTTACTTAGAAGGAATCAATATCAAGACAGATCGCCCTGTCGCAAAATTAGATGACAAACGATATGGCCCCTTTAAAGTAATCAAAAAGGTCGGAAATGCGTCATACAAACTGGAAATCCCGAAATCATGGAAAAGACTCCATCCCGTGTTTCACACACAACTCCTCACAAAATACATCGCACCCGAATACCCCAGCCAAAGAAAACCCGCTCCACCACCCGCAGTATTGGTTGACAATCAGGATCAATACGAAATAGAAGAAATCTTAGAATCCAAATGGAGATATCGGAAAGTAATGTACCGAGTAAAATGGAAGGGATACTCACATGAACATGACACGTGGATGGATCATCGAAACCTTGGAAATGCCAAGAGACTAGTAGAAAAGTTCCATCGGGAAAACCCAGATATGCCTAAACCAGACTAAATATTTAAGATCCCAGAAGCGGAAAATATGAACCAACATGCCGTCCCCTATTTTCATTGATCTATTATGGGAAATACCCATGACTATCTTACTCTTTATCGTACTCAGCACCTATGGATACGCTGAACTCCAGATATATCGAATGTGACATCGATGAAGAATCATTAACGATATGCAGGAAGCATTCCAGCTAGATATATTGTGAGGACACAATTCTTAAAGGGGGGGTAATGTCAGGATCCACTCGCTTTTATCACGTGATCTACCATGTGACTTATCACATGACACACATGCAGAAACCTCAAGATGACTACACTCTTACTCAGCTAACTATGGGCACAGTTTCATTACGATCATTCGACTGTGCGCACAGTAAAGCACAGTGATACGCACGACTTACACATGGACTCTTGACTCATTGTAGACACATGTAGAACAGTATATAAGTAGTAACTAGTATGTAGTTATTCCTTAGTCTTAAGCTTGTATATTCCAGACGGTTTATATATAGACTTTACTCATTCCTCTCTCATCATCTGTTAGTGTGTGACTTCGACTGTGACAAGTCATCTGTTGCTTACAATTTCTAGATACATAGTTTACATGTATATAAAGCCCTTGAGAGAGGACAAGTAGCATACAAGTAATTTATGAGTTTTATTTCATCAGGTTATGGGCCCCGGCCCTCGTATCTAACTCTCATCATTTGGTGGATCAAAATGATCAACATACTTACTGAATTGGGATACATTGATTTGGTGGAAGGGAAATCCATGCCATTGGAAGATGAAGCCACCCAAAAAAGGAAGGACCATGCCGCTTTGTCAGCAATTTGACTGCACATTGCCAACTTGATGTTGGTATATGTTGCCAGTGCCGAAACATCGAAATCAGCTTGGGATACTCTGCAGGATATGCTGCAGCTGAAGGAAGCACTTGGAATTGTTTTGGTCAGGTGGAAATTGTTCAGGGCTTCATGTGAGGAGGGAACCAGTATTTTGGATCACCTCAGGACCCTTGCTGACTACAAACAGGAGCTTGCCACTTTGGGTGCCAAGCTGGATAACTCAGAATATTCCATTGTTATACTCACATCATTGCCAGCCACTGAGCAATGGAATAATTTTATT
>JASFCY010000386.1:0-10729 GCA_036940585.1 Cyathus olla
TTTTTTTCTTCTTGTGAGATTGGGCTGGTGCTGAGGGGGTGCAGGTTCTGGTTTATGACGATGTTATGGGGACCTGGTCGGGGCATAAAGCCAAGTTCGTCCGCCGGTTTGCGAATATGAAGGAGGTGAGGGATAAGGGCGCGCATGCGTATGCAGAGGCGGTGCGGGAGAGGACGTTCCCGCATGAGGAGAATGAGAGCTATACGATGGATAAAGAGGAGCTGTCCAAGTTCTTGGAGGAGGCGGAGGAGCGTCTTCCTTAATCTTCTCTTTGTCCTTTCTTTTATGGGGTTTCGATCTCTGGTGGTATTTTCATCTATCGTACACACTACAAAATAGTCAGAATGTAGCATTTGAAGCTATTTATTCATTTTTATTTGAATTTGAGCGCGACGCGTCTGGACTTTGCACATGCCCTTGAGTTTGAACTCCTGACCACTACACCATGAGCTTCTGGAATTTCATCAACGACCACCCCACCTCTCCTCACCCTCCCCGCGGGGCACCACCCCCAATCCCACCCCGGATCCACACCCGTGGGCACCACGATTCTCAACTCCAGTCAAAATTTGTCTTCGCGCAGTACGTCGACATCCGTACACCAACCTGTTCATTTCAATGATATACTTTGGGCAGTTTTATGGTCGGGAATACATACGTATGTCCTTCCCCCTCTCTCCTGGCTTGGATGTTGACAGTAAAGTAGCCATATTCGGTCAAAGATTGGAAAGAAGACATTTTGTTGGCTCAGAAATACGACATGTACGTCCCGTTTTCCCATCTCTTCTTCTTCATCCCCTTTAACAAACTCTCTGACAGCGACGGCTTCGTACTCAACGTTGGTTGTGAAGAATGGCAGCTCCACCGCGTTATAGACTGTTTCAAAGCGATATCGCAGATCGACGACCAGGTGCCGTTTAAGCTGTTTTTGAGCTTTGATATGTGGTTCGTCCTCCCCTTCTTACCCTTTCCCTCTTCGTTGCTTAAGCATGACTGCTAAGTTCGATACCCGGCAACGAAGACGGTGTAGCCCATATGAAAGCGTACATCTCGAGAGTCGGCGCGCACCCCCGGATGTTCCGGCACCCCTCGAGTGGTGGAGTGATTGTGTCTACTTTTGCAGGCCAGGATTGTACGTTTGGGTTGGGGTGTATGGAGGAGGGGTGGGCTTTCGCGGTGCGAGAGTTGGAGGGTGTTCTTGGTGGTCCTGTAAGTCCGTCTGTAGCTGCTGAAGCGATGATCTGACCTCTGATCTGGGACGTGTAGATTCACTTTATACCCTCCCTCTTCCTAGATCCCGCTCGATACCCGCATATCCATGCCCTGTCGGGAGTCTTTCACGTGTGTACTACGTATCTTTACTGCCGTCACTGACTGAAACGCGTCATATAGTGGAACGGCGCGTGGCCGACGCATTTAACACCGTCTCATCCTATAAACGAGATCGAGGACCCCAAGTTGGACAGCGATAGGCATCATTTGCATTGTTTGAGGAGGGGGAGGGGGGAGGGGAAGACGTATATGGCTAGTGTGTCCCCGTGGTTTTTTACTGTCTGTCTGTCTTTCTCTCTCTGTTGTTGTTGGTGCTGATGCGGGATGATAGCATTATGGACCTGAGAGCTGGAACAAAAATGTGAGTTGTATCAACCTTTGGACACAGTGCTGGTGCTCATATGTGTAGTGGATTTACAGGAGCGACGACTGGTTATACGCCCGACGATGGGAGCAGCTCGTCGAAATGCGGGACGAGGTGGATATAGTACAAGTCATATCCTGGAACGGTACGTTCTCCCATTACTTCCCTTCTCTTTACCCTAACAAACACCTCGCAGACTACGGCGAATCGCACTACATAGGCCCAATAAAAGGCGCGCAGCCCAACTCGCAGGCATGGGTCGACGGATACCCCCACATTGGGTGGCTGCACCTCACCTCCTACTTTGCACGCGCATTCAAAGAGGGGCGGTACCCGCCCATTGAGGAAGACAAGATCTTCATGTGGGCGCGCCCACATCCCAAGGGGGCGGTGGCGAAGGAGGACGTGCCGAAGCCTGATAACTGGGAATTGGTTCGATCCCCATCCATTGTATGTAGAAAACCCTTTTACTGATTCGTTTTTTACACTCCAGAGCGAAGACAAACTGTGGATCGTAACACTCTCCCAGGGCCCCTCGTCCCTCTCAGTGTACACATCTGCAGATCCGGCCCTCCCGCCGACGGTGTTCTCCGTTCCTGCGGGGCTAGTGAAGATCGCGTGTTTGCTTGTTCCCGGGGGAGGTATGAAGGCGATTTTGGAGAGGGAGGGCGGGGTGGTTGCAGTTTGTGCACCGGTGGGGTATAGGTTTGAGGAGAGACCGGGTGTGTGGAATTGGAATGCGTTTGTGGCGTGTAGTTGTTAGTCTGCATGGGTATGGAGTTGAGTGCGCTTTTTTTGTTCGTTTCGTTGATATCGCTGATTCTTTAGACTTTCAGCGGTGATGTAGGTATTACTAGCTCTATAACCTGAAAATTTGATGCCCTGTGTAACCGGAGTCGTCGATGTTGTTTATTCCGAGCATGTGTTTTCTAACCTGATGTCGGATATGAGCAGATCCTGCAAGAAGCCTCAGGCATTGTTGGGTGGTAGTCATCAGGGGGCAGAGGCATTGAATGGCCTTGAACGTTGGACGTAGCTCTTTATTCCTGTCGTGCCATAAAGAGGGTATAAACGTGTTTCGAACCTAAATGGTGGAGTTTTCTTTCTAGAAAAGTATTCTCTGAAAACTAGCAGTGAGGGGTGAGCAATTCTAAGCTTTAGGTTGCTATGTTTATTTATTGCGGTCTATCCCTTAAGACGTGTCATGGGTACACAGCTGGTGTATATATGCGTAGTCCAGAGCATACGAGTATATGCGTTGCTACCCTCGTAGGTGTTTGCCATACAGATAGAACTCATCCAGGGTTACGCTTTAGACGACATCGGTCACACCATTGGCTTTTGTTTAGCCTCTATCACTTATTGAGCGTGTACGGCGCAAAACATATCCCGACGATGTTCACGTCTCTTTTTTCGGCCGATGAATAGTCTATTCCTTACAGGGTTAACCTCCACGCTCACTGTATGTCTATTGCACAGATACCTTTCCATCAAATGGACAGATGATGCATGATACATTTGTGATGTACAGCTCGCGTGTTGTGCATGGGTTTCCGCGGCTTCCAATGCTGAAGTTCTCCGCTGGCCCTTGATAAACAAATCACGATTCGATGCTACTTATTCCAAAAAATCGATCGACCGTCAAGTTTCGATGTCTATCATATCCGAAGAGCCGTTCAACTACCCCTTATAACGTTAACTTTAGTTATCATAGTCCCACAGTCCATGTCGACATTACAGCCACTTCATGCCTATTCGTCAGGTACCTTGTCAACAAAGTAGTCTCGTGATGTACAGTTTGTTTCCCTCTCCGCCGAACGCGACAACCCGATGATATATTCAGGCAATACTCTCAGTTTACTTAGTAAATAAAGATAGGTAATGACCTGCGTTACAGATATGCATACCAAAACAAACTCTATGTTCAGCCCCAGTCAGATTGCACTTTTTTTTGTTCACCTACGAACAAATCGCATCATCTGCCGTTTTTAGCCTATGTCTGTACAGGTCCCCCGGTTGAAATTGTACTAGTCGGAAGGATCGGAATGGGCGCTCTGCCTATGCAACATTTCCAGCATCCTGGTTTACCGGATAACACTTGGAAGCGGAGGTTACATTTTGGTTCCTCGGCGATGCAAGTATCAGGACATGTGCTAATACTGAATTGGGCCTGGACGACCGTGATGAGAGAGATGACCAAAAAAGGTGCGAAGAGTTTCATTGTGCTAACGGTTTTGGTTAGGTATGACCAAAGGTGAGATAGAACTGAGCTTACCTTCTGCTGAGCGAATTGATCAAGCTAGTGAGCTAGAACTGGGTGATAGCCCAGTACTTATACCCTGGTATTCGATAGGTGTGCTAAGTATATTGGATTACAGGAATAAGCCTCCATTTTTGCGGTCTACCGCGGAATGAAGTGTCCTTTAGCCCTGAAACGATGTGCAGGTGTGTACCTGGTAGTTGCCTGGTAGGAATCTGTAGGTGATATAAAAATAAAACGGCTCTAAGCGATTTAATTTTCGGAGGTAGTTGATGGAGGTATGTCATAGCTCGTTACTTCGGTGGCATTAAGATTATCGAATTCGATTTCAATTAGAGTAAATGTTACCTATCCCAGGGTGGGCTTTTGTCACTTTCCATTGGTAGTTACTTTTTAACATGTGTCGCGTTTTCTTACAGGCATATACACTCCATTTAATTGACATTAATTATTCATTGCGAGCTATCCCGGTGATGAGTTCAAGCAGGCTAGTACATCTGTTATAATTAAAGGTTTATATTACCCCATAGGACTGGATGGTATTAATTAATAAGTAGCAGTAGTTGTCGGGAATATCTGGATGGGTATTCTAGCACAGCACTTCCAGCACCCCGGACCTCCGGCCAGTATTGTAACTCCTGTGGCGCAAGAAGGTTTCTCGGCAACACAAGTATCTGGGCAGCCTAATGGTGGGAAGGGGATGTCTTGCCTGGGGAGGACAGTTGCTTGCGTGGTAATAAAGGCAGCAGCAACGACGAAGATGGTTGTTAATCTCATTGTTACTGGCTGAATCGGTTCGTCAGTAAGTATCCTGTAAATAAAGGAAAGTAGAACAGTACTTACAGAATATGCAGAAGCCAAAGGGATAAGGATGAGGGTACTGTCATCTCAATATTTATACGTTGAGATGTGTGCTAAATATACAACTAGGAACAACAATACTACCGTTCCGCGCAGGTAGAATGAAGCGCGAGAAATTGAAACATAATATCCTGGTGGTAAGTACCTGGAGTTCTCAGTACTGAGCTACAGTTTATAAATAACTTAAGGCACTGATGAGTGCAGCATGAGCGTTCCTTAGAAAGGATTTGTATCACTTTTGAAATTTAGGGTCGAGCAAGCTCTCCACCAGAATGAATTATAAATCCCTCATGATACATGATGCATGATGGAAAAGTATGAACGGTACCGGCTCTTATATTAGAAATTAATGAACGCATTTTCAAGCCAAAATCAACAAACCCGTAATGCTCTTACGCTGTATTAGTTTTTATAAAACCAACTCTCAAGACTCTTAAATAGGATAACGCTAAGTGATGTACAGGATTATCCAGCGGTACTTGTGATTGAGATCTTTGGGCATTTCGCTTTATGTTTAGATTATTTGTGAGTCATCGTTATGTGCAGTCCTCCAATTAACAACTCTGATTAAATATTAATAGGAAGCTGTTCTAGTGCTACTAATTCAAGAAGCTACCTAAGACCGAGCTGATGTTACAAGTTATAATCTAATTGGTCTGGATTGCATAACCCGCAGTGGTTGTGGGGGTTACCGGGATGGTTAATCTAATGCAGCACTTCCAGCATCCTGGACCTCCGGACAAAACTTGAGCTCCGGGGATGCAGGTGGGCTTCTCGACGAGGCAGGTATCCGGACAGGTATTAATTTGTCTTGGAAGAGTAGTTGCTTGCGCGGCGATGAAGGTAGCTGCGACGACGAAGATGGTCGAGAATTTCATTTTTACTGCCTGTGAATATCTTCTATTTCGAGTCAGAAAGTATACCATATGAGAAGAATAATAGAGCCTACATCTCAAGGATTCAGAAGCCGAAGAGCTAATTATTACTGTACTACTACCACGAAATTTATATAGTGTTGAATGTGGCTAAATATAAAACTAGGAACAAAGGTGCTGCCGTTCTGGCGCAGATAGAATGGAGCCCACAGTTTCAAAGACACGCCAGGATTTCCCTAGAACGGTCTAAAGATCTTTACTTGATAAAAATCTACTAACCGGTGTCTCCGGTTCCAAGTCAGCCTCAAAAGGCTTCAGTGCAAGTAAAGTCGAAATGGCCTTAATACGGGGGACCAGGCCGTATGTAATTTGTAACACAAGGGACTTCCGAATGACAATTTCGACATCATTGATATTCAATATCAATTGATGAAATTTGATTATTCCACCATGCAACTTGAGCTTGAACTCCGAGGAATTGCCCTGGAATGCCGAACTTAAGTATCTCTACAACGCTTCCACTAGTACCTATCCCCTTTCCATCAGTATTGTTCTCCCATGATATAGTAAATTGGCACTTGATTTACACAGCTACATCTCGAAATTTAGAGTAACTATGCAATACTGTATATAATTCTAAATATTTATGCGTATGATCAACCCGGAGCGTTTTCGCTAGTACTCCGCTTAAGCAGCGGTAGTGGTTACGGGGATAGGTACTTTAAGGCAGCACTTCCAGCATCCAGGACCTCCTGCCAAGATTGTAGCGCCTGGCACGCAAGTAGGTTTATCGACAAGGCAGGTGTCCGGACAACCCAATGGAGGAAAGTCTTGTCTCGGAAGGATAGTTGCATGCGCGGTGATGGCGGCAGCGGCGACGACAAAGATAGCTGAAAATTTCATCGTTACTGATGAGTAGTTGTGTTAGCAAACGTATTAGAAAGAGGAGGTGGAATTATTCTTACAAAAATGTGGATGCGGAAGAGTTGGGATTAATACAATATCCTCATGACAATATTTATACCTTTTAGTGCGATATACTACTTACCAAATATATAACTGGTGCGGTGATTTTTGCGTTTCAGCATCAAGTGCCGTGTATAAAGGTTTCATAAACTCGTTGGTATTGATCATATTGTGTATCGCTGACCTAAAAATAACTAGGTGTCGTTCCGAAGGTATTTTTTGGGCATTTCAATGTACGAGTTGAAAACCAAGCGAGGAACTATGGCCCGGTCGGACCCATTTCTCTGTCATCGAAAGATTTGAGAGATTAATTACTCCACAAGGTGGATATCTCTGACAAAATACAATCAAGGTTAAAAATACGGTGTGAAAGTCTGCTGTCTCTAGAATGTAACCCTTATTAGCCGTGAGGCAAAGGTATATAGGATTAAGAAATATTGGAGTTTCTTAATGTCCGGCGGGATATATACAGATGGTTCGTCATAAGCATCGCCGTCACCATTGGATTTCAAGTTATAGCAGCTTCATACACAATGGCATAATGGGAAAGGAAATATACATCGCAACCGGTCTAATCGAGGTATGGCTCTTCCAAAATTCACGCATTCGGAATGGGCTCCGAATCCAGATCCTTACAGCCTCCATCATAGCATCCGGGTGTTCCCCCGACCGACCATGTTCAAAGATCCTAGGACGAGTGGAGTTGGTAACATAGATTATTATAAGTGAGTTCGGCACCAGCTATGGCGGCTGCGTCCGGTGTGGGTGAGACACTGGCGCTTATTACATGCATCGACGAGAGCGAGAGGTAAACGCAGAAATTGAGCGCATGATGTCATGAATGGAATCAGATGTACACAGGAAATGATACATTATGTATATTTTGTACTCAGGGCTCTTTATCACTGACCTGAGTGTATCCATAGGGGAGAACACTGAGTTACTGCCAACCGAATACCAATGTCAAAAAGTAAGTAGTTAGAGTACAGCGGATACTTAGTACTATTAGTGGCGACCGGGATCAGTTGATCATTGATATTGAACGTTCAAATTTGAAGTCCAAGAACGCGTCAGCCAAGTACTTATCGAAAGAGTATGAAAGCAGTTTGAAAGAGTCCGAAAGACAACCGGGGCCCCCAAAGTAAAGTTGAAAGACGGAGTCGGAAAGCGGAATGTAAATAATTTCCCACATGATTTTCACGCGTCGATGCCCATCAAATTGAAACTGATTTACTGATGTACATTGTACCTATCGATAGGTACTTGCGCATACGACGACTCCAACCACCTTTCGTTTATTACCTTCGACCTTCTGTACTAGTAGTCGGAAGAGCTTAGAGGAGGCCCGTGTCATTACACTACATCACTACGGAACCAAGTTGCACCTCTGACTTGAAGGATAAACTTGAACTTTAAGTCAGTTGTCGCTTCATTTCATGCCTCCCTGTTATTCACTCACAACATGCTGCGGTCCCCAGCCTCTCACTGCTGCTAAATGAGATTCTAGCTGAGATATTTAGGTACTACGTATGCCAGCGACACCTCAAAGTAGGCATGCGTCACGGCCCCATTTAGGATATACAGCAAGTCTGTGCGCTGGTGAGATGCGGGAAGGAGCACCCCATCGTTATGGAACAGATTTGAGGTTGCGAGCAAAGTGGAAATCGAAAAAGCTATCGTTGCTCTGCGTATTCAACGGTGTCTCGAATTCTCGGGAGCACTTCCGTTAGTGATCTGCATTCGTCGTACGCAAATATTATCCATTTCACGTCAGGCACTTGAAGAAATTGCGAAGCACGCCGATCACCTGCTCGATTTCATAATAGACGGTAGAGGTCTAGCTAGTGTACAGGTTAATTTAACTGCATTGACCAAACAATGTGGGATTTCATGGCTCCGTGGGCTGGTGATATGTAATGGTGGGCAGCCTTTTGTTAGTGCCTTCCAGGGTGCAACTATGATTCCAGTGATGTATAAATGAACATGAAAGTTATTGAATAATATCCTGCTTCGAGAATTTGTGGAGCATGACGACGGCGAGCTATGCATTCTGTGAGGGCGTTTGAGAAATAATATGTCCTGCGTGGGTCGTAGCATTTGAATATAACTTTTAATTGAAAAGAGATAAGGCAGTAGCACCTGATCCTCATACGCTCGCGCAAATTCCGCATTGTGGCTACCTTGCACATTTAGACGTGATCTGGATTGTCTGAGAACTTTATGATCAAAGAGGAAGTGGTGTTTCTATTACGAATCAGCGAGCGCATCTACCGAACTCTCATTGAAAGGCAGGACACTCTTGTCTCACACTGACATACTCGGGCCGGATTTGAAAAGCCTGGTGAATATTTCGTTCAACACCATAAAATACAGGTTTAAAGATAATAGATGACTTCGTGAGGATCTTGAGGGCCTTATTTTCGTATTGGAGGGAAGAAACTGAAATTTTGCCGAAATTATCGCACCAGCGTAGTTACAGTAGTACACTGTGGAAATCCAAGTTAGGATATATCAGTAAACTTCGCTCGATAGTCTTGTATTTGTTAAAAGGAGTATTAAGAGCCAACAAAGAATGCGTCCAGTGGGGACGTGGGTCACGCAGGCCATTGTTCGTTCAGTGTTCGCATCGCTAAATTTGTGGAAGTATTATATAACCTTATTGCGATCACGAGTTAAATGTGAGATTATTTCATATTATAACTTGTTATAACCTATTATGAGCAATATATCATATGATATCGCAAGCATAAATTTGATGCATGATTATTTGTTCTTTATAAGACAATTGTGATGAGCATATATAAGTTGCAATGAGTTGTGAAGAACTATGTCATGCTATTTCGGTTTTGTTAATTATTTGCAATAATCAAATATAAATTGTAAGGAAGTATATGATCGCCAACAGCTTATTGTAGTCTTGTAGATGTGCTACAATGATCATATATGTATTATAACTGATTAGACATCTATTAACTTAGGCTATCGAACTTGTAATCCCCTTATGCATATGGCTGTAGCAAGCTCCTACCTTCAACACACTTCACCCAGCTATGATTTACTGATATTGGACTCTCATCGACATCCGTTGCCGAGTACCAATTGCACAGTCCACGAATTCTCGACGAGCATGGTGTGTTGGGCTGAAGTTAGCCTCAAGCTGAATTATTCCATGAGCCCTAGTCGATTTGCACTCAACGCTCATGTGAAGAGCCATGTAACATCTGCATTGACCCGGCTGCAGCAGAACTGGTTGAGAATTTGAGAAACAGTCTGGCCGAGCCTACATCGCGGTCTCGCAGTCGTCTCGAGCTTTTATTCTCTGCATTAGCTGGACCTGAGACAAATACACACGGCAACCTGGAAGACATGGCCACGGCTCTATGCTCTGGATTAGATCTAGAAAAACACTCTAGTTTCTGCTCAGGAACAAAAATATTTCGTATTTAAGTGGTCCTTGATGTGATATTGCAGCTTCTTCCCAACTCCTTCCTTCCTTCAACTCTCACACATAAGTACTGGAAATATTCTTGCTGCTTATATTTTACTCGAAGCTAACTTTGTTTCGAGTAAAAGATAAACTGCAACATGAACTCCACACTAATCAAAAGTAAGTAGTACTAGTAAGTATTTATTTGGTATTCAGGTAAGCGCTACCATTGTTTTTAGCAGTTTTTAGTACAAAATTTTCAGTATTGAATAGTGTAATTTCATGTATGGTATAATACCCTACGTATGAAAGAGATATATTTGAATGTTTTACTTTCTCTGTCGGATTTGAGAATGATTTCATATTCATAGTATCCATTTATATCAGGTTATCCTAGCTGGCATACTTATGCGGCATAGTTCCACTTTTATTGTATTATAATTATTTTATAGCCTTATAACATACCCATGCAGCCAGTATTCGGCTGGGAGAACCTCATAATCAGCCCTTATCATTACGAGTAATTATGAGCTGTCGTCAGAATTATGAATTTGAGGCAGTATCAAAATAGATTATATCAGACTGTGAGCATTACAGCAACTCATACACCGTTATAATCTCTTAGAAGATCCACCCGAATTTAGTGATGTCACAATTTGAGTTTCAAATTCAAAATTGGTCATCGCCACAATGTCACGTGACAA
>JASFCY010000387.1:0-10716 GCA_036940585.1 Cyathus olla
TTTACAGGGAATATGACGCAGTCTTGATATTCTTTCATTACTCTTCGTGCGTAGTGTTGTTGGACTTGATGCATGCACAGCGGCTAATGATTATATTACCCTGATAGTTCGTTGGAATCGTTGGAGGGACTATCTATGGTGTAGTGTACGTTATGAATGCGGTTTCGAGTGGCATTGCAACGACGAAGGAAAGGTGTGTACGCCACTAATTTGAGCTCTAATGGACTGTTGACGTCCTTTTCATTCCGTAGCTTGAAGAAGCAGGGGCTGGAAGTGTCTGGCAGCGGCGTATCTATCAAGACGTCGAAGCACTTCGACCGTGAAAACTATATCGATGCAACGCAACGGTGTGTTGGCATCCTGTCACTTCCAGTCACTGTGAACTCGCAGGCTGTCTGTCGTATCTTGACGCTGACTTGTGCAATTGTACTTGTAGGGGTATTGTGAAAGCACTTGATGCAGCGTCTTATGGGCGTTCAGAGTTAAATAGCTCTTCCTCGTCGTCTGTTCCAATGCAACGTACAGCGTCAAATCAAAGTGGGAGTGGTGAGGGGAAGGGGCACGGGAAGGGTAGGAAATAGACGATAGCATAACGACACTTGATTATTAAGATGTGTAACATCTTATGAACAATGTCGTACACGTCCGAGTCGGCATGGTATTCCTCCCAGGTTGCTAGTCACGACGCACTGGATCGGTACGGGATCAAATTGCCTGCTCTACTGGTACATTGCGATAGCGACAGGTACTTTTATGTTCTGTTAGCTTTGGAATACTTTTTATACCATTATCCTTAAAAATATTCTATTATCACTTACCCCCCTTGCACTTACCTGTATTTTTGCTATGTATTTATTCGCGCTGATGCCTGAATCCCATTTGAGACCAATCTGAGACCCCGTCTACTCTCAGAGCTCAGGATTTCACTCCACAGTACCAGCTCTTACTTACTGTACTTATATCCGATCATTGGGAGATCGAGAGACATATACAGGCAAAACGAAAGAGGAGAACCCTAGTACTTCGTGGTAAAGGGTACGGGTACAGTATTACAATTCATGTGCTTCCAGACTACTGCAATATATGCTTATATGTTAACTGGAGAGGAGGACCCTTCAACAAAGCAATATCCTCACATACTTCCGTGGTTCTAAACAGTTTCTAATGGTAATACTGGGACATCTGTTCTTTATATGTTCAACAGGGAGGATGAACATATTGAACATGAACACGCGACCCGATCGAAGGTCAATATTCAATTCCTCCAGCGCTATTAATACAGATATTATGCAAGGTTTTCACGCCTTCGACTTCACTTCCTCCGAAAGCGCTTGCTTCACAGCAGCAAGTACACGACTATAAGCGTCCTTTCCGGCGGCAATAACACCAAAATTCTCTCCAAGCGTCCTTCCAAGTCCGAAATCTAGAGGTTCTCCTCGAGAATCACTTACAATTCCGCCTGATTCTTCAATCAAAACCTGACCGGGGGCATGGTCCTATAAATGAAGTAGTTAGTGAACCGTGTAAGGGCTACTAATCGAACAGCAGGGAAACCCTTCTCCTATTAAGAAAAGTGATATGACTCACCCAGATCTTCTCCCTATACCCCACTCCAGTAGGCATACGTAAATAAGCACCACCTTCTCCACGAGCCAAACAGCAATACTTCGCCTGACTGTCCATCCTTGTTGGAGCCCGAGTTATGTTAAGAAGGGTGGATACCTTGTCATTGAAGGAGTGAGAAGAGTGCGCAGCCTCGACAGACTCCAAAAAGTTCAGAGTATCTAGGGTAGTAGGTGGAATTGAGAGTGGGGTAGATCCAGCGCCTGAGAGGGTCATCTAAGAGATTGAACTTAGTTGCTTGAAAACAGAAGACACCGAAATTGAAGTGTGACTTCACAAATATGAAAACATACCTGCTGGGACCCCTGCCCTCGAATCGCAACGAAGATACACCCTTTCCCTTCCTCTGGCTTTTCAGGATTAACGGGCAGGTTGGGGCATCCAATAACTCCGACTTTAACCTCTCCGTCTACAATGAGTGACACACAGACAGCATACTGTTCACCACGGAGGAAGCCTTTGGTTCCGTCGATAGGATCAATAGTCCACATCCCTTGAGTTTATTACTGAGCATCGAAAGGACTGGAAGATCGCGTGGCTTGCGCAACACTTACGTCCGATCCTCCCCCCTTCATAATTACCGCGATCTATCGCGTCGAGAAGCTGTTCCGTGGACTGTTCTTGACCAGGCCCAATTCCCCAGTCGACATTGTCTCCTAAAGCTAGCTTAGCTGTGAGAGCTTCGTTGGCGAGCTCGATTATACGGTCTCGCGTAGCAGTTCCAGTGGGTGCTCGTAGATCCTTTGCATCTTCCTCTCCTACGATCTTGTCATCGGGAAATGCACGATGTAAGATCGAGCTTATGACTGCCTGTGCTGCGTAGTCTCCAACTGTGAATCTGATTGATTATCGTAGAACTTCTGAGGAAGCTTGAGTAAACTTCACGCACCAGTAACTGGTGATTTATCGCCCTTAGTTAGTGTTTCATTTTTCACGAGCTTGTTGAAAACAGAGTCGGTGAGAAGAGCGGCTCTTCGAACAGCAGCGACTGCTACTTGTTTTTCGGTGTTAAATGGTAGCGACATAAAACGGATAGGTATGTGGTGAGATATGTGATTGAAGCGGACATGATGCAGTGGCATTTGTTTTGCGTTCCCTTGTGCAAGCCCGGTTTTAATCGGTTGTTGACGTTGATTGATCGGTTTGAACAACTACTTACATCATATGATATGCATGGATGGCACGTGGTCATTGGTTTCTACCAATGACGATTGTAAAACGTCTTGGTACGAGACTAACAAAATAGGCTCCAACTGTAGCAAACAAATAGTAAATCTCAGATTCAATCTTGACCCGGTAGATTGGGTATTCAAACAATATTCAAACGCTCAGGTTACTTAAAAGCAAAGATGGCAGTAATAAGACGCCCTTTCTCATTCCCCTGCTCTCCGCCCCATAGATACACTCCTTGCTGTTTTTATGTCTTTTTCTCGCCGGAAATTTGAACACTATGACGATGAACCCATCGTTAGTTATGATATTTCGCGTTGGCAGACACTATGTCCTCATATGCACAACATGCACATCGCAGATTTTGAATGGCCTAGTAATCAAAAAGAGTACCCACTACATTGCTATTGGAGAGCATTCAGATCTTTACGAGGGAAAATTTCGAGATAAAGAAATGCGTGGGTGGCATTTTCTAATATTATCTGAGTGCTATTTACGAACGACTGAAAAGCTATCGTCGCAATCAAGGTTATACGGGGTGCATCCTCCAATAGAGAAGGTTTTAAGACGCAATTTAGAAATGTTCCCTGCTTTCCTGCAGAGCTCTGATTGATCGACTTATCTGCTCAATTTTCACAGAACCTTCTTCTCCATGCTGAAACATGGCGCCTACTTCGGCATCCACATGTTGTAAAGTTCTACGGCATAGCAGATGACCATGGAATGATGCCAGCCTTGATCTCGACATACTATCCAAATGGTAATATTCTTGAATATATTAAAAAACATGACACACCAATAGAACAGCGATTGATTTTGGTGCGTACCCGGTAATGCACACACGGTACACGTGTATAATTTACGTGAAATTTTAGGTGAAGGAAATTGCAGCCGGGTTGAATTATCTACATTCATTTAAACAGGGCCCCGTTATACATGGTGATTTGAGAGGCGTTAGTAACTTGCATTCTGAAGCTTTGTCGACTGATTTAACTATATTTTAGAGTAACGTTCTCATTACTCACGACGAAAAAGCAGTTCTTTCAGATTATGGATTATCTTTTATAATTCAGTCGTCGGATTTTACTTCCATAAAAACCGCAGGGACTTGTAGATGGACGGCCCCAGAAATTATGAATCCGCCAGATGATAGTGCCCCGGATGCTCCTGCTGTACCGTATAGCTGCCCTGGAGATATCTACGCCTTTGGAATGACAATGCTTGAGGTTAACTTTTATTTCATTTCTGCACTCTGTTCTTAAACTAACCCAATGTTACCTTGTTAGATCTTTACTGGAAATCCCCCGTTCAACCAGAAGAAAAACGATAGCGCAGTTATATTTATGGTTATAGAAGGAAAGAGACCAGAATTGCCCGCTGATATATCTAAGCAAAGTGGCTTGAAGCAACTTATTGAAAAATGCTGGAATCAAGATCCAAGTCAACGTCCTTCTTCGAAAGAATTGCTTGTAAAGATGGAAGAGGTGCAGACATACTTCTATCGTTATATCTATTTTCCAACTGATTACCGGCATGTAGATCAATTTGACCACTACTCAATGGTATGCATCCGATAGTTGGTATGCTTCGTATAATAACAACGACGTGCAGGATATTGGCCAAAGTCAAAATGCTACTGTCCTTTCTCTCTTTTACTTCCTTTTTCTTCTTATTTCTCACAGTCCTTGGTGGTTAGCGTATCTTCTAGTGCCGATTATTTATATCAAGTTCTACTTTTAATACAAGATATATTTTTCGTCAATTCCATGAGTTCCATCTACTTCTCCTTCATCAATTTACGAGGTATGTATGTATGTCCAATTATAGTCGTAAGTTTACCACTATGGAATCATTCCACGAGTTCGCATGATTTTTCAAGGGTAGTTTGAGGGGGGTCTACAGAAAGTGACAGTATCATGTAATTATGTGGTGATCGCACAATATGTACTTGAACGCACCTTTGTAATAACCACACATAAATATGATGCGGTAAATTATGTTATAATATCCTTCACATCTTTTCTCTTCCTTTGCAAGAGATATGGAGTGCTAAGCTTCAATATCAAGAGACAATATGGGTCAAAACTGAAAATGGGGTGAAATGGTGAAGTCAACCATCAAAGTTTTCAACGGCACAGCCGAACATAATGATTTAAACGTTGATACAACACAAACAATACATAAATGTTAAGTTACTTATTTCACCTCAGACAGGCCAAAATCAGATCCGTGATCAGATGGCACAAACGTATCTTGGTAACAATTAGAATATAGAATATAATAGGTTTTGAATTCCAATTGTGTGTGATATTTAAAATAGGAATTACAGCTATTTGCAAATCGATGTAGCTGTCAAGGCGAACACGCACACAGCTGAGTTACTCGGCATTGGATGCGAATAAGTATATAACACCATACCAGAACAACTTTCGTGGAGCGGGGGATGCATACCGAGTGGAGCTCGGAGACATGTTCAGCTGTGTGTGTTCGCCTTGACCGTTACATCGATTTGCAAATAGCTGTAATATTTGATCCAAGAGCCTATTGTAAAAGCGATGCTTGACCCGATATTAACATGTCCTGCGAGCCGTTCTTGAATTGACCAATCGGATAATTTTCCGAAGGATATGTTCATGCAGCAAATTTTGAATTTTAATTATTAATCTGAACTGCAACTCGATTTGGATATATATTGAGGAAATGGTTATAGATCTGTCTTGAGAACCAGTGTTGTACGGGTCAATGAACTGTCAATGATTTTGATGGCAGTTACCCGAAAGTCGAAACTGCCATTTTTTTTGACTTTGACTTTGACCGGAGTTGCTTATTTTAGAAACCGTAACCGAATAGATTATCAACCGTAAGTAAAACACTTGTAAATTTCATCCGCATAGTATATCTTCTGTACAATCATCTAATTCAATGTTGTCTTCCCCATCTGCTGCTGGATCAAGTATATCATACAACTCTAATTCCTGTTTGTAGTTAAGCCTTGAGTGCCTCTTGTATAAACTTGACCAAGTATCCAAGTCAAAATTAAAGAGGTCAGTGAGGTTAAGTGCCAACATTGAATCAGGTAAGGAAATACAAAGATTATCTTCATTATCTTCATCAACATGCCTTCCCTCTTTTTCCATCATTAAGCAGAAGTTAGATGAAGACTGCAATGTTAGAAGACTGCTCTGCATTATTTTCACTTTCAAGTTCCTGTGAGGGTGTTACTTGATTACAATGCAGTCAGTTCAAATAAATATATTGCTGAATAATGTTATCCATACCTTGCACATGCAATGTACTTTGACCTTGTGAGCCCATGAACTGCTTCCATACCAAATTCTGTTTTTCAGTATTCTGTGAATATTCATACTAAACTTGCATTTTAATCTTTGACAATCTTGCTAATGTCATTGTTGAAAGTCTTGAGCAAAGCTTTGTAAGCATTGCACCAAACACACTGAAAAGCCTTTCACATGATGCTGAGTTTGCAGATACCATGAGGATGTGGGTTGCAAATTTTATGAAAGGTGTAAGTGGCTAATGAGTGTAAGTGACAGACAACTTGTCATGGTCAAAGTCACACACTAACAGATAACATAAGAGAATTGAGTAGAAGTCTGATATATAAACCATCTGGAATATACAAGCTTAAGACTAAGGAGTAAACTACATATTAGTTACTACTTATATACTATTTTACATGTATCTACCATGAGTCAAGAGTCCATGTGTAAGTCATGCATATCACTGTGCATTACTGTGTATGCAGTCATATGATCATAATTAAACTGTGCCTGTAGTTGCTGAGTAAATGTGTAGTTGCCTTGAGGTTTCTGCATGTGTGTCATGTGATAAAAGTGAGTAGATCCTGACAATGAGGAAATGATAATTTCTTGTAAACTGATAGGGAATCAACATTCTTGTGCTTTTAACATTAAACAGATATCAGATATGAAATATTTATTTGATAAATGATAAGTTATGAACAACTTACATTTTCAATTGCTTCCCTTTTCTGTCACTCAACTTCAGAATTTAATACAGCAAAAAACCCATCCCCTCAGATATATTCATCAAGCCCCTTTAAAAATTCCCTTGAATTTTCACATTTATAAAACTGGTTCCAAATTCATGCAAAAAGAATATGAATACCTGCATTGGTGAATACAGGTATATGTGCAAATGGCATAACTTGATAGAATGGATTCAAAATAACTGCAGCAATGAACACTTCTTGGTCTGTTTTGCTCCATTGGCACTCAATGCTACTAATGATTACTTTCTATCTGATTAGATCATCATTTTCATCTGGCTTACTGAATATCTTTATGAGATAACCAAATGTTAGAAGAACTTGATCCAATTGGCAAAATGATGCTTGTATTATGTTAGCTGCAATAGCCAATGGCTCAAGATATTGAGTAACACTTAAAAGCAATAGATATCAATCATTAGTATATTATATATAAAATAATATATGATACTTACATTAACAAGTTGTCCCAGAATGATGAGTTTTGAATAACTCTAATCATTGATCTTGCCTTTGCTTGTGTCTTTGAGTCCCCAGTACAAAATACCTTCTGACCTGGTAATCTATTCTTATCAGGATAGGTTAATGCTATTAAACTAGGTCAAAGTTCAAGTAAGTGGCAATATGCAGCATAATGTGCTGTCCATCAAGTCAGAACTGAACAGATTACTGCCTTTGGTAACTCATGAATAATATAACCTTTGCTTCTCAACTATGTGATAAGCTGCTCAGCATCATCCATGTATCTAAAAAGTGAGGACTTGCATTTAAAGAAGTTACCAATAACAAGATTAACTTGTTTCAATAAAATTACACATTAATAGCATATTGCTTTAGATATAAGTGAACAGACTGATTTGATGGGCAAAACAATCAATTACAATCAGGTCTGGATGGGCCTTTAAAAAGTTACAGCATGCTTTGTGTATCTTGCCTGATGTATTAGTTACCACTCCCACTACAATGATACCCCAAATTTTAAGTGATGAAAAAACATCTTCAAGATGCTGGAGGAGTTTAGCAGCTGTCTTTGGCTCACTTAAAGCATCATGCACTTTAATGGTGTACAACTATGGTAAGATGGAATATTTCAGTTTGATTTCAACTCCTGATTAATAAATATTTAAGTGAACCTTTCTATCACTTGTTGACACCATGAATGCAATAACATGGTGCATATTAATACCAGTCCAGTCATCTGCTTGAATTGTGACCTCCTTCTCCTGAAGTGATTTTTCCATATCCATCTGCATTTCCTGTACTGTATCCTGAAGCACATGACTTGTAAGAACACTCTAACTGATAAGTGGTACAGCACTGATACTTTGGGTAGGTGGTCAATAATGGGAAAATGAAGATGAGTATGACAGTAGCCTTGAAACATTTCCCATTACAGGAGAAGAAACAATCTCAGGTCCAGTTTGAAGCAGAGGCAAATATGGCCTAGATTCAGATGTCCCAAATTCAGAGGAAGTGAGTAGAGATGGAGAGTTTGATGGAATATATGATCCAATTTGTGTATCAACCAGAAGTAATGTACCTTCAAGTGGTAAAAGAGCAAGTAATGGCGAGGCATGCTGACTCTGAATATGAGACTGATTTTGTGATAAATTGTTCTTCTTGTAGCATTCCTCCCAAGCTTGTTCTTTTACTGATAAAGGTTGGTATGTACAAACCATAAGATGATAAAGCATTGTACTTGAAGCTAAGCTTCTGACATGCTCAATATTTGGATATCCATTCCATACTAAGTAAACAAAAATGTATATTATATTAAAACAGGATTAATGCATTATGGAATAATTGACTGTACATACAATGCCTCTCAAGAGATGTTCAATTATGGACTTGTTCTTGTGCTCCATTAAAAACCTCAAATTGATCACTTTGCTCCAGCTCTAATATATGGGCATCCATACACCATTTACAATAGACCTTTGATTTATTAGCAAATGCAGCACCATAAAGATGCTGAGTAGGATTGCCTGCAACCTGTGGATAATAGTGAAAGTATTCACTGAACCAGGTTTGGTGAGGATTGCAACTTGTGGATTTTGGCATGTAGACTGTAATAAAAAGTGAGTGGTGGTGGATGTGGAATTTTCGTAACCAATCTGCATTTTTTTTAACAAACTGAGACTTCGGGATGAGAAATGCTGTGACAGGTATGTGAGCTTTCACACCAAATTCAGTTATATTAGCTTATAGAAGTAGAAGATACATGTTAAATATAACTATGACATAAAAATTCTATACTATAATTAAAACAGAACTGGACTGTAGATCTAGTCTGAAAATGTTGGTGCACTGCACAGCTGTTCTAAACAAGTTCCAAAACAGTTTGAGAAAAGGTATTTGATAATGCGACTTGTGAGTTGTGACCAAGGTATGATCACGCGGCACTGAGAACTTTCTCAAGGCTTCAAACTCTGATTACATAATAGACTCAACTGTGCATCGCAGCCGTGGGTAAGTCATTTGACTTTTGGCAGTCAACAACTGCCACGCATTTTTGACTAGTCATTGACCGCCCATCACTGTTGAGAACACATCTTATTCAAAATTCTAAAAATCAAATAAATATATCTGTACCATCGGTTCCCGGATTCGATTCTGCCTTGTCTGAGGTGTGTACAGGACCCCTCATAATACAGGGTAATGCCGTTTGAGTTTCCAGACAAATTTTGGGCGAAATTTTGGGTTTGGGCCATGTTTTTTTCCAGACAAAAAGGGTCAAAAACAAGAGTATAGCCATATAAATTGTCCAGACAGATTGCCCTTGGAAGGGTGAAGGCCATTTTTTCTCCAGGCAAATGGCACTCGTCAGCCGAAATTTTGACAAGTAACTTTCGAAAAAGCACTTTATGGCCCTTTTCCTCTTCAGTAGATTATTTGAGTGGTACGGAGGCCATTTTATGGGAAAAGAAGTCCATTTCAAGCGCTAGAAACGATTTTTGGCAAAAAATAGTCTCTTTGGGTGTCCAGACAAGTTTGGTAAATTTTTGAAATGCCGTTTCGAATGCAGACAAAAATGGTAAATTTTGGCGATTTTGGTTCAGACAAAATGTACCAAAAACTCCAATTTTTTCAAATGGCATGACCCTGTATTATGGGGGGTCCTGTGTGTATCGGGAACCTAAGATACCTATCTAGATTTGATCCTGATTCCGAACAAGAAAAATAGAATGTTAAGTTGAAGTTAAGTAACAGCTATACTAGTGGATGACTTCCCGCAGCGTTTAGAATCTTAGAATAAATATCTAAACACCTTAAACGGCATCAGCCGTAGTGCCGTTGTCCAAATTCGTCTTAGCTGACAGCTTGGTTTGAAAGCCCCCCATTCCAGATGGTAGTCTGGAAGAGGGGGGGGTACCCTCTTCCAGATCTAAACGCCCTCTCTAAACACGTTTTCGTCCGACGTCAATCGTCCCTTCAGGGACTCCCCATCTCAAGATTTCCCAACGACACTTCCTGCGTTGAAGTGTCATGCTCATGGAATACTGCCCTCATTTGCGCTGTGGTTTCACTTCGGTTTGGCATTCATTCTCTTGTATATTAAATTTATACCTCTTGCTCTTGTCTCGATCACTTGGAAAACTATAGCTACTTAATTATTTCGGAAAAATTGTGGTCTTTACATGAATTATAACTACAACTTATACAGAAAACATGGGGGATAGCTAGGAGAAATCCAAGGCAGTATGATACCAATATCATCTTCGAGAAATATTTAAAAGCTCCTATAAAAAAGCGCGTGAACCACTCACGAGGATGGTGCAAACACCATTAGTAATAAGGTAAGAATATGATAAGATAACACCTCAGACAGGCCAAAATCGGATCCGTGACCAGATGGTACAAACGTATCTTGGTAACAATTAGAATATAGAACA
>JASFCY010000388.1:0-10688 GCA_036940585.1 Cyathus olla
ATTCCTCAGCTTCAATCTCTCAGGATTTCAACTTCTCCTAGTCATTGATTCTCACCCATAAGTCTTCTGTTTATTGTCAGGTGGCCTTGTCTAAGTGTTGCCCTGACAAGAACAACTCTACATGGTATATACATTGTTTCAACACAGTAAATATGGCCTGGAGAAAAATAATTTTTGTGCTGTTTATTAGATGTGTCTTCTGGTTCATTATGTGGTTGATTATTTCTAGATCTGACTGAATCCCATTCATTTCTTTCTCCAGAATGATGCAATATTCTTTTAACTCCAGAAAGATGAGAAGAGTTATGTATAGCTTGATGTTTATTCTACTCCAATTGACATACCTCACATGTTAGAATACCTTGCTTTTTTATACCAAAACAACCTTTTACATAACAGTGGGCAATAAAAATTTGCTCATGATCTTTGCAAAATACTCCACCATGAGCATTTTGTAACTCTTTTGCACAATCTTCAAATGCACAGTATGTATGACCCATTACAATTCCATCAAGTACAGTTATATTTACAGGTGTATATTCATTATTGCTGCTTTCACTACTATTAATATGCAAACTTGATTGGAACTGTATGGAAATAGGATTAAAATGACTATTCTCTGGTTGAATAAGAGCAGGAATTTGTTGATTTTTATCAACTCCCACCATACTAGCTGAGTCAACTCCAGAACTTTCACCAATACTATTTCTATATGGTTGTATACATTCTGAACAAAAATATTCATTCGCTGCTCTAATAATTCCATTATCACCAAGTATATAAAATGCTACACATGTAAGATTATCAATGGAAAGTCCATCTTCAACCTCTAAATCTAAGTTTTGTTCAATAGTTACTGTTCTAACAGATTCTTGAATAAATGTTTGCCAAACATATCTGTATGAGAGTTTAACAGTATTTAATTTATTAAATCCAAAGCTATTATTCCAAAACTCAGTATAAGCTGCAGCAGAGTCATGAAAACTCTATATGCCATTTAAAACTGCTATTGAAAAAGTTCTATCCACCCATATTGATTGACCAACTTTAAGGCATTTGGCAGAGTTAAGATATACCCAGTTATATTTTCTTCCTGGTAAACTAACTTTTTCATGATCAGCAGAATATTGTGTATTGCAGTTATTGCATATTCCTGTTAGTACTTGAACATTTTTAATAATATCTGTTTCTTTAATTAATGTAACATGGGATATATCCCTATTAGCTGCAGATAGATGAAGTGCCAAAGATGGACATTGATTAGTTTGACAAATAGCTAAAGTAGGATATATAATAATTGGGGGTAATATATTACTGTGTGATACTGGTTTCAAATTTCCTTGAAATTTTCCTGTAGAATCACATGGATAAAGCTTTAATATCTTCATTAGCTTATCCAAACTAAGCCCCAGTGTGATATCCTTGTAATCTTGAGAATCAGTCTTATATAGAGTTTCAGAAATATCTCCAAGGTGCTTTTGCAAGACTCTAGATAATGTTAACATCCAAGCAGTTAATTTAACATTGTTTTCTTGAGGCAGCAGGAATCTCAGATATGGAGATTTCACTAATAATAATATTCTCAGAATCAGCTCCTATATCAAGTTCTCTGGTTCTGGTCTCAACATTAAATCCAGCTTGATTTTCCAGATTAGATTCCTAAGTTCCAGACTCAATTCCAGATTCAAGTTCCTCAGTTCCAGGAACAAGCTTATCAGTGCCCAATTCTAAACCAGATTTCTGAGTCACAGACTCAAATACAGTATTTATTCCCTTAGTTCCAGGGGCCAGTTTCTTAGCATTAGGAATCTTAGCATTAGAGTGCTCAGTATCAGAGCCAGAATCTTCAGTACCAGTGTCAGAGTGCTCAGTACCAGAGCCAGAATTCTCAGTGCTAGAGCCAGAACCTTCAGTATCAAAGTTTTCAACATTGGAATCCTTAGCACTAGAGTTCCCAGTATCAGGATTCTCTTCTTCAGAGTACTCACTATTTTTTTCAGAATTTTCCGGATTTTCTTCAACTTCAGTAATGGGAGCTAGACAATGAAAATGACCACTAGCCACAGCAATCTTAACAGCTGTAAGAAGGCTATTGGCTGATTTACCAACTTGCTTGGAAGGTGCAACAGTGGTATATTCCTCCACAAGTACTTGCTTAGTCCTATATTATAAATATTACATAAATTATTATATAAAATTAAAATTAAGGATAACAGAAATATATACCTGGTTAACTTGTCTGGAATAAAGGCATTTGCATTCTCTTGCATGTATTGTCTAGTTGATTTCCTATACAGTGGAGATTAAAATATAAGATTGAGAACTTAGAACAATTTACTTATCTTTTTTGATCCTTTTTCTTCTGTTTACCTGAGGTGCCAGCCTCCTTATCCTTTGTATTCTCACTTCTCCCTTTCTTGTTAGGAGGTTGAGTAGTTGTATTAGTAAAAGAAATAGCTCTCTTGTGAGTCTTTAAGTTTATTCTAGCTGAGTTGCCAGTACCAGTACCAGTATTAGTACTTCTAGCAGCATTAGCACTTGTATTTGTCTTGCTTCTGGTCTTGTGGGGTGACATGATAAAAGAAAATATAGTAGAAGTATTGCAATGGGCTGCAATGTAGTGAAATGTGTTGTGATGGAAAGAAATAAAGAAGAAATCAATGCATGAAAGAGTCACACAAATGGAATCATGTGACATGTGCAATCTGCTCTGTTGTGCAATACTGGCTACATATGAGATATATAATGAAAATTAATATATTAAAACTACATAAATACATATTGTACATTTACATATTGTATATTACTACAGTAAAAAACTACATTAATATATATTGTATATCTACACATTGTCATGTTGTCAGCATTACCCTGCATCATTTGCATTGTCATATCATCATGGGTGTTCTGCATCATAGTGTAGGCTGGAGTTGGTGGGGATTGACATACATGGTTGTATGTCCTGCATCCTGTGTTGTGGAGTTGGTAATCATTGGCATCATGGTGTGGGCTGTAGTATAGGCTGGAGTTGGTGGGGTTTGACATATGTGGTTGTGCATGCCCTGCATCCTGCATTGTGGTGTGGGCTGGAGTTGGTGGGGGTTAATATATGTGGTTATGTGTGCCCTGCATTCTGTATCCTGCATTGTGGAGTTGGCAGTCATTGTTGTGGGTGTTCTGCATTGTGGCATAGGCTGGAGTTGGCAGGGGTTGATGTATGTGGTTATGTATGCCCTGCATCCTGCATTCTGCATTGTGGAGTCAGCAGTTATTATTGTGGGTGTCCTGTGTCATGGTGTAGGCTGGAGTTGGTGGGGGTTGACATATGTGATCCTGCATTGTCTGCATTGTCCCACATCATTTTATCAGTGAATGAAGAGAAATGAAATAAAATAAAATAAATGTAGAGTAAAGAGAAAGAAGTGAGAGCAGGATTACTCTCACAAAAGAAACAAAAAGAGAAAGAGCAATACAATGGAAAGAGATTTCCCATTGCATTGCTTACATCAGATTACTCTTTCTATTTTGAGCAAGACTCTCATGAGAATTGCTTCCCATGATAGTATTGCTTGAAATAGAATGAGAATACTCTTTATCAGATTACTCTCATGTAAAGACATGACAGTAACACAGTTATGGAATTACTCCCATGGTAGTGTTGCTGTCATATTCCTACATGAGAGTGATCCAATAAGGATCAATCTCATATAAAGAGTAAATAGAAATAGAAAAATAAAAACTTACTGATTCTTTGTGTTATTGATGACAGTGATTGGATGGACATGGCTACACTTTTAACCTGAAAGAAAAAAATATAAGTTACTATGATTAGGAAGAGAAAAGAAAAAGAAGAAAAAAAATATGGCACTGCTTTTACATAGCAAGCATGGGTGGAGGAGGTGATAGTGGTTGATGATGACAGCAATGGGTGATATGAATGCTGAGAGGTGAGTGTGAGAAAAGAAACAATGGCCTGAGATTGAGTACCGGGGGTTGCCAGTGGCTGTGATATCTATAAAGTTAAAGGCCCTAAAGTAATAAAGACTTGTGGTATAGTGGTTAGTGTGCCCATGCTTAGTAAGCTTCAACTCTCAAGGTCATTGGTTTGAATCAGATTGGGGTACTCTCAAAAAATTTGTAGCATTATTATTTTTACTAAGAGAAAGTAGGATTCCATACAGATTACTAGTAATTCTAAAATTCGAAATATGCATAATTCCCACAGATTTTCGAGATTTGAGCAAATTTGCTAGGAATCTGTACAGATTCCGCTCAGAATCCGAGCTCAATTTGAGGAAACCTCCTGCAAAATTAAGAAGCTCAGAATCTGTGCAGAATCTGTACAGAACACCTGGGGGAGTGTAAAGAGCTCCATATGAGCACTATATGATTTCAAAATTTTTCGTTTTTATGGAGTGTTACGTTGCATTAGAGGCTTTAGGGATGCAAATGATATAAAGATGACTATTTAGTGGTGAAATATATCCTATCCTGTAGAGCATGCATTCCACCTGCACTGCCGAAATCATTAAATTGTGCTTTTGTCATGTTCCTCATTTCCTTACCATGTTCCTTATATTTTCCCACCACTCATACCTACTTAAGTTGCCTACATACATTTTTGCAATACAAGTTAGTTTCCCCCCAACATAAACTCTCAAAGCTACTTCACTAGGATCCAGGACATGTTAGACAGATGTCTAACAGCTCGCATTTCTTTGACGAGAAACCTTCAAGCAGAAGTCTGACTCTACAATCCACTGCATCATGGGACATATCTGTCTAAACCACCAAATTTTCATAGGTATGTTGGCAAGTCTGGGTAAGATGATTAAACAATTTAGTATATAACTCCATAAAGAAGAATGGTACAACTACGACACTGTTGTGTGTGTACAGTTGGTCCAGACTTGCCTCGGAATAACTATACTCATTCCTTCATCTTTAATTTATGTCGCTGCTGATAACAACTATGTAGTATGTAAGTACTTTGGTACATTTCGAAATAAGTATATTCCCCAAACTTACTACGTTCCTGTTATAGAAGATTGTCAGGCAACGCATCCAGGAATCTGATTTTGAATTTTGTCTTGAGATTCATTTATTCCCCGAAGCCACATTGAACTCATCTCATTCCATGTCTTCACCTCATAGGGTGTGGCATGACGTCCAAAGAGAGCCAAGTTGAACCACTTCATGAGGTCACCGGGGAGTTCATTACTACTTATCCCACGATAATGACAATAAAGCGCGCTTGCCACTTGGAACTGCAGATGCGCTAGTCGAGGTTGCTTCACCAACGTGGATGCTAGGAGAATCATAATATAGTCGGTTGGTTCTTCTTCTAATCGCCCTAATGTTAAGATGTAAGTATTAGTAATCATACCATGCACATTGTTGGAAAGTTCATACTATGAATGAGAAGTCTTGAAAAGAGGCTGATGCACCCATTATAGGACTTTATTTCTTGTGAAGTGCTCAGCGAAATTATCTGAGATAGGATGTCCCTCCGTACTAGACAGGATTGATGATATTATACAGTGATCTTTTTACTGCCGTTAAAACATCCTCACCATCTTTATCCTTTGCCATTAAAGATATTACTTGGGCAACAGGATGTCTGAGTTTATTGGTTTCGAGAAGCCGCATGAATGGTTGGAGATATCGTTTTATTTCGTCAATGTAGCTCTCTAATTTTCACAATACATGAGAGGGAGAAACATAATGAGCAGCCAAGAAAACACACCATGCTGTGTTAAAACCAGCGTAATTAAACCCAAAGCCAGAATTCGAACGCTTTCAACGCCATCATAGAGAGCCATGGAAATGATATCTTGGATAACAGAGTGAATAACCTGTGAGCAGGACTCTACCCAAAAAAAGGTCAATGAAATTCATGCTGCCCAGATTTGCGTAATATGTAGATCTATAGTTACCGTATTTCAAATAGAAACATGTCAGCAACTCCAAAGCAGCGGTGCGTCCAAGCCAAGATCCACTGTCTAATACCGGCATTATGTTCCTGGCAGCCATTGAAATAGCTCCATTCGCGTTATCCCAGGTGTTAGCTATTATTGGTTGGTAGCCAGTCAAAATAAACATCAGGCATTCTTTGGTAAGTTTGTTACTTACAACTTTGAGCAAATTGTGTAACAAAACTTTTTCCATTGCTGGTAATTGAGGGTAGGTATTGATGAACGACAGATAGAAAAGAGTGCGAAATGATGTCGCTTTCTGATATGATATTATTATGATATAGAAGCTAGACTTCAAACCAGGACATACCGCTGAAATGAAATCGGGATCCACTTGAGTAAGCTATTTGGATACTTTGAAATGCATTTTCAGCCACCCGCTGAATTTCACCTTCTTCATTCATGATAATCCTGAGAAGAGGCGATATTACTATGCTCAGGATAGGCGTCATAAAACCTTTTTCTAAAACATAGGAATCGGTAGCCTGGCTAGTATATGCTTGAGACAACAACTCAATTGCTACGATTGCACTTCTGCGAAGCGCAACATCCTGGTTCTTTAATCCCAGCTCGATATAATTTGAAAGATGTTTTGAGATCATAGATTGATTAGCTTCGTCTTAGAAGTGCGAAAAGTTAGTGGCTCTATGCGAGTAGTGTTGAATACTATAACCTACTATCACGAAGGAAACGATTAAGAAGTGATTCAATAATGGTTTCCTTGACAAAACGACTATCGTGTATAGCATATGTTTCCACGAACTTTGGTATAAAGTTAAATTCTGCTGTGGTAATATAGGTGAGTCAGCTTGGAGGCGAACACCCATTTATCATAACATACAATTTAAAGGCAAAAGATCTAGCAATTTTACCCAGGCCAGGGAAATGGGGTAAAATCGATTCACTGCCAAAGCAGAATCAATATGTTTTAAGGAAATGGCTTTAATGAAGGTTTCGCAAATTTTCTCTGATGATGAATGAGGACCAGCATGATCAGAATAAGTTCAAGCCGCTTACCATCGCTCTTGGCAAGAGAAGTTAGCGAGTTAACTGCTGCAAGAAGGACATCGATATCATCATCTTCATTTGCTATCTTAATTATTGCTAGTAATGCATGTTGAGATTCTATTTAGGCCATCATTATTAATTAAATTATTAGAGAACTAAGATTAATTCATTAAACCTACTCTTTTGGGCCAATGCAGTAAAGAGTTTAATCAATTCCAGGCGAACTGTCCAGTCAGGATCCTTAGGAATTTGGATTTTAGATATAGATGATTTTAAGGCATCTTGCAGTTTGACTAGAAAAATAAGCTTAATATCATACGAAATATGGTTATTGGTGGCGTACAGTTGTCATCAGCATTTGCAACGGAAATCAAGGACTTTAATGCTCCAGTACGAATGGATGGACTGTATCTCCCGTCGGGATTGATTAAAATATCCAACAGTTGTCCCAGAGAAAATGTGAATTCGCCTAGAGGTGAAGGTAAATCTCCCCCATTATATTTGTACGGAACTGTGATTACCTTTCAGGCAAAGGGCTTCAAAAGTTCGGATCCAAACTAGATGTATTTCTTCTCCTTCGTCAGATACCAGTCCGGGGTTGTTTGATAAAAAGTCTTTAATGTCTATCCCGAACTGCTCTGGAAAACGATGAGGAATAGAATACAGGAGATGCATTCACGGACCTTTTTTAGCCAACTCAGCCACAGCTTTAATTGCAGCAGAACGCATATCTTCATCATTACTATTTCTTGCCATAGAGGTAGTAATTATTCGGAAATTATCCATCATCTCTTTCGATACTACCAATGAACAGTAAGATTTATAATTAGCCATAGAAATTTAAGTTACTGACAGTAATCGGATAAAAATATTAAAGCTCGGATGGAGTTGATATCGTCAACAGATTTCATTTGTAAATGTTCTTGGATTTCCAATGATTCATTGACAAACTTTGAGGATTCAAGTTGCTCTATTGACGTATTGAATGAAGGAGTCAATAAACTTCTCAAAAAAGCATACCACCATCAGCTTCTGGCACTGGTGCTATACTCCTAGCCATTTTTGATCTCATATCTTCTATGAGAGGAGCTACAATTTCTAATGCTATTTCTTGGGCAACAGCATCTAAAAATACATATCATGACTGCTGAAATATCAATACATCAATCTGATAGATTTACATACAATATTGCTTCAGTGACATCAGAAGGTCCAGCCAGCGAATACAAATGGTCCATTTTTCACCCAGATTCCTCAGCGACACCTGAAAATTTTCTGGAGGTGAAATCATTTTTCGATCGATTTTGTGAGCTAGAAATATTTGGTTGTGTATGAGATCACGGAATCAACATGATCGTTGATTCATTCCACGTACCAGTAGTCGATACCAGAGATACTAGCGATCGCAGGGCAATAATACGCATATCATCATCTGAGCTGTTTACCGCGATGTCAACTATTTTATGAACACCATCAGGGGAGCCAACTGAAATTAAGTCATTAGTTAAAGTGCCAAGTGTACTGTACACAAAAAATATACATTTCCTGAAGAATAAACTCAAAATTTCGATCCAATGTTCTATTAGATAGGATTTCTCTTCGGAAAATGCCTTGTCAGGTACAATTTCGAAAATTGGTATAATGGTTTCCTGAGATATGTCTACTTCAAGGTGAGTTAGGTTGTGGGATGGCTTTTGCTATAATTAGGTAACTCACCATTGTTATTTTCAATGATATTTTTTAGTGACCGTAAAGCTGCTAACTGGACATCGGGATCGTCATCTTTGGTTGCGAGCTCAGTTAGCTTGGGTATCCACAAGGCTTCCTGGCATAATCTGGTTGCGACTAGTCGAGATCCCCAATATTTACTTTCTATTGCCGAAGATATATATGTTCTCAAGTTAGAAGGAATAACATCCAATTTATCTACACAGAATCATTCAGTATGGAAGAGATAACAAAAAACTAACATACCTTTATCGCCATTAGCTAGTAGTAAGAGCAAGTCTCGCACTTCTTTATTGTATATTTTCTGAAAGGTAATTCCCGAGTCCGACATTTCGTGCCTTTCCATATCCTTAATGAGCCATTGCTCAGCAGCTATGGACACGCTACTTCTAGAATAGATTGACTCAAAATCGAATGCACGGTCAATAATTATAACCTTGATCCATGTGTCAATATCTCCTCGAAGAACTTCAACTGAAATTTATGTTAGTTAACCAATCTTGTTATGTGGCACTTATTATAATTACTGACATTTTCCAATAAATTCGCAAGCTACATGCAAGATCCTATAGTGGTTCATGGCTGATGTCAGAGATGTATCGCTGAAGGCCGAGCTTATGGCTTGTTGGATCTCCTCTTTAATAGTATTTATAGATTGGCCTAGGCATGTAAGAATATATATATAAGGAATGAAACAGAAATAACACACTATTATTTAATAGTCCCTCCAATATATTCTCAGCAGAATAATGGGTCTCCCTGTTTGTATCTGTAATAGCTATTTTTGTTACTTGACCAATTGAATCTTGTATGATTGTGCTAAGAAATTCATGATTAACTAGGAATAATATTGAAGATATAAGTATAAGCCTTCTGAGGTGAGTAGAAAAAAAACCTTGATACATGTGCATGAGTGACTTCAGAATATGTAGCTTTTGTGGCTTATTCAACCCATCCAACCCTTTTTTCACTGCCTTCGCTGCGTGTTCTTCTATACTCTTTTTAATTTCACCATCTAAAAAGAAGCTGTTACATCCAAATTATATCAATAAAAATATTACACATACTATTCATTTTAAAAAGTTCTAGCACAAAACTTAATGCATCTTCCCTGACTTTTTCATCTTCATCGCTAATCATTAACTCAGTGAGCATAGGTATCTTCAAGTGTTCGATAGATTTATGTAATGAATCGGCTATTTGACGTAATAGTAAGCACACAATTTTTATGACACAGCTTTCTAAGGCCATACGTTTTAGCTTTCCCAGTGCTTTTGCAATTATTGTAATTCCATGCATGCGGAACGCACTGTCCGAGTGCAAGAGCAACGAAAGAAGGCTATCTGGAGTACTTGTAGCCTTTAAGATGTCACCAGTTTCTTCTGATAACTCTTCAACGGATCCTAATGGTATGCGAAATATGTCAAGGAAAAAGAACAGCACAATAATATTCTCTTACCATGATATACGTTGATATCCACTGGTATATATATATTGCTCGCCATTGTTTCCCATTCATCCTCTAAATGAGTTTTCCTCAGTTGCAACTTAAAGTAGTACCAAAATGCGAAATACTTGCCCATTTTTTTGGCCAGTTTAGCAAGATACTTCTGACCTTGCTTTTCCGCTATGTATATCATGTCGGAAACTACATCTCCACTCCACTCACTTGCATGTCCAGTTGAACTAGCTGGGAGCATAAGATCAGTTGGTGTTGATTCTGAAGGCACCGCAATCACCTTTTGCAAGGGATAATGAGAGAATATGTGAACTGATAGTTTGGATGTTATTTTGTCCCTCAACAAGCCCTCTACATGCAGCCATGAGAAACTTAAATCGGTGATTAGGACGCATATAATAGATCATATTTTCCCATGGTCGCGATTCCACTTCAGCTATAGCAAGATCTCCGATGACAGGACCCCCTTCCGAAGAAACACGTTTTGAAAGGATCATGACGTGGGTGCGGAGGCAGAA
>JASFCY010000389.1:0-10684 GCA_036940585.1 Cyathus olla
AGACTAATGCCAAACAATCACTAAGGCTGTTGCCAAACAAATAATAACTAAGGATATTGCCAAATAACAATCAAGGCCGATGCCAAACAAGTCAAAATAGCCTATCTGGAAGTGATTCCTGGCAAACTCCCCTATTCTTTACAGTAAATCTATTGCTTGAATACCAAAGATCTGTGCCTGTGTTATGGCAGCTGTGGTGGAACTGGAAAGACTTTCAATTGTGCCATGATAAAGCCATTGAGATAGCAAAATCAATGTGGAATTATAGAAGAATAGCACCAGCCCATGTACAGTCCCAGTATCAAGTTTGGCAGGCTTAATTGACATGATCTCTGAGTCCAAACTACTAAACAACCACCTCTACCCTTGTCTACCCATTCTCCTCAACCTCAACTCAATCATATGCTTGTAAATCTGGTATCATTATGTCTTTTGCTAATGCAGGTAACTGAAATGTAGGAACTCTGAACACTACAGAGAACAATTTTGTTGGGACTTCTGGTGCACACTTGTTCAGCTTATTCACTATCTAACTGTATTAAATCCATTACTGAGGGACTCAAACAACTAATGAAGGCTGCTAGTATTGCAGCAGGTCACTGATTGGCCGAACACTCAGATCCTCCAAAGTGTCATCCAGAAATAAGTATAGAGCAGGTGTTCTGCTTGCAGTGAGAAACAACACACTTTACAAGTCCATGAACATGATTACATAAGCACACATTTGTTTCCTCAATGCATACCTTCTTCGCATGGCCACTTCAAACTTCCCCCTTTCCCTTTTCATTATACCTTCATCCCTGTTATCCCAAGCCTGCCATCAACATTATAGAATTGTTATCGAGCTCTACACAATGCCCCCAATGTATACTTGCACTGGCAAAACCTCCAAATGTCATCAAGACCTCAACAACCCACCACTTCTTCAACACCATCTCAACAACCTTTGTGGGTTGCCTCTTGTCTGTCTTTATTACATCTTTTCCAATCCTTCTCCCCCTTGCAAACTTTCCCTTATTCTCACAAACCCCCCCTAATCCTCCTCCCATCATTTCACTCTTTTTAGATACGATTTCATCCCTCTCATCTATAAAAACCCTGTATTTATACCTTAGCAATACAGTGAAGTTCCCCCCTCAGTCTCTGGTTCTCAAGCATTTGTCTCTGTGTCTTCTTGTCATCATATTCATGTCTTTTTGCTCTCAGACTCTCTGATTGTCTCAGAACTTCATTTGAAGTTCATTTACTCTCATTGCATTGCTGTTTCATTTCTATTCATTGCTAACTACACCACAAACACCTTAGGACACCCAAAGTCAGACAGATGTCTTGATTGACTTGCTTCTTTGTCTCTGGGAATACACCACCTTGCTTCCTCCTTTACATGAGACAGGCAGTAATCAGCAATATCATGAGCTGAATTAACTTGAAGAATCTGGGAAAGCTGATAATGTAGTTAAATGATCCCACAGGAGCAGGGAAATCAGCAATTGTACAGACAGTCACAGAAAGATGCTACAAAGAGAAAAAGCTCATTTCCAGTTTCTTTTTTTCCCAAACATCTACCTCAGGAGGGAGAGATGATGGTTCCAGACTCATTCTGACCATTGCTTATCACCTCACAATTGCAATATCTAAAGCCAAAGAAGCAATAATCACTTTACTTAATTACAATCCTGCTATACTCATCTCAGACAAGGCAGGATTGGATCTGGGAGCTGATGGTACAAACATATTTACTTAATTTTTAGAATTTTGAATAAGATGTGTTCTCAGGACAGATTTATAATCATTTTGTAAAGAAGAAAACAAGGTGGCATGTTCCCAGAGACAAAGAATGCAAGTCAGCTAAGATGCCCATCTAACTTTGGGTATCCTAAGGCATTTGTGGTGTAGTTAGTAATGAATAGAAATGAAACAGCAATACAATGAGAGTGAATGAACTTCAAATGAAGTTCTGAGACAATCAGAGAGTCTGAGAGCAAAAGACATGAATATGATGACAAGAAGACACAGAGACAAACACTTGAGAACCAGAGATTGAGGGGGGAACTTCACTGTATTGCTAAGGTATAAATACAGGGTTTTTATAGATGAGAGGGGTGAAATTGTATCTAAAAAGAGTGAAATGATGGAAGGAAAATTAAGGAGAGTTTGTAAGGATAAGGGGAAGTTTGCAAGGGGGAGAAGGATTGGAAAAGATATAATAAAGACAGACAAGAGGCAACCCACAAAGGTTGTTGAGATGGTATTGCAGAAGTGGTGGGTTGTTGAGATCTTGATGACATTTGGAGGTTTTGCTGGTGCGGGTGTATGTTGGGGGCATTGCATAGGGCTCAATAATGATTCTATAATGTTGGTGGCAGGCTTGGGATGATGGGGATGGAGATACAGCAAGGGGGGGAATGGAGGAGTTTGAGGTGCACATGTGAGGAAGGTATGCATTGAGGAAACAAATGCATGCATATGTAATCATGTTTGCAGACTTGTAAAATGTGTTGTTTCACATTGCAGGCAGAATACCTGCTCTACACCTGGTGGACACTCCTGAAATTGACTGTTTCCAGTCAATCTAAATATGATAGAAAAGTAAATTTTTAAAAAAAATGTAAGGACAGTGTGATATGGTGGAAGATAAAGGAGTGTGGAAATAGCTTCAGATAAGGTGTGGTTAGGACTGTGTCAAAACAGTAGCAAGCAAGAGAGGGCACAGGGTATGGAAAAAAAAATGACAGCAATTAAAAGGATAGCAATGAAAAATGAGGTAACAGTGGAGAAAGGTAATGGGAAATTGACTGAAATAAAAGGGCAATGTCCAAAGTTACCAGAGAGAGGTACAGGCATAGCATGGACCAAAATAGTCAACAAAAAGCTGAGCAACTGTGAAGGGATACTGAAGTACTTGCATGTAGAGCATGGTGGTTCGATAATGGCAAAATCCTGGGGTTTTGCTCAGAGTTGCTGAAGAACATGTCCAACAATATTGATGGAGTGGAAGATGGAGTAAAGGACCTGATAGGGATGCTGGTGAGTTAAAACTGTCAGCTTTGAGTATTTGCCACATGATCAATTGCTGATGGATGTATTAGGGAATTGTGTATGAGCAGTGGGAGTAATACATGAAGGAATCTGGCCTGAAAGAGGAAGAATTTGAAGTGAAGGATGATATACTAGAAGCATGTGCAGTGTGCATACATGAAGCAGGCTGGAACAATACTGAAGGAACACCAAGTGTAAAAATGGACCATGGAGTAGTAATGATAGTACAGCTCATGATGAAGGGGCAGTGGGATAGAGAGCATCAACAAGAGATAGATGTGCTTGGAAGGAGATGTGGGCCAGTTCCATTTGCAGCAGGAGATAATGTAAACAACATAGTGGGAGCAGAGGACCAAAAAAATTAAATAAAGTGTAGAAATGCAAATTATGCATAAATATCACTGTTTCAATCATGTGTAATGCATTCAAGATCTTCTGTAGGAATATTGGGAAGCTTAGTGATAGAAATAAAACAGGGATTGCATGAATGGTATGGGACAACATGATATGCTGCATAGCAAAGCTTTGAGAGTGTACCATCGAGTTCTCCAAGGATATATGAGCTACCTTTTGTTCTGTGAAGCACTAGCATGGGTCCTAGATAGCATGGCTTCGTTTTCTGTCCAATATCTGAGTCAAGGTGTGAATTGCAAACAAGTATGAGAGATCCAGGCTTGAAGTCGAAGTCCTTCATTGAGCAAGCAAAGGTATCCTCAAAATGCTTAATAGATTTGTATCTGGCCTTGAGGACACATTTCTTGATGTGAGCCAGGTTTGCCAGATGCTTCTGTAGCTGAATAGCTCAATATGCGAGCAATTCTTCAGTAGAGATAGGTTTGTTGAGATGAGGGGATAGATATGTGGCTTCAGTAATGTCAAAGGGGAGAGGTTTGAGTCCATGAGCAATAAAATATGGGGAAAAGCCTGTCAAGCATTGAATAGTGATACACTCAGCCCAAATGACAGAGTGCACCACCTTGGGCCACTTCAAGAGATCACCTTCTGCAGCTTTGAGGAGGGCCTGACAGATGTCAAAGTGCTGCCATTCAACAATTCCATTGGCCTACTTGTTATAGGGAGATATATGAATCCAGTGGATATAATACCTAGTGTGAAGGAGCTTCAAAGCAGCAAGAAATGCAGTACCATTGTCTGTAACAATCTCCTCAATTGCTCCCCAACAGCAGAGGATTTCTTCGAAAATAAATGCAGCCAGAGTCTGCACATTTTCTGCATGTAACATACACCATTCTGGGTAGCCAGAGACTGAACAATGAGCATGCACAAGACCTTTAAAGCCATTTGAATGTGCAGTCATTAACATAGTATCAATGTAGCATTTGCAAAAGAGGTTGGCTGGTGTGGGGACAACAGGGGAAATATGATGCTTGTAGAGTGCTTGGATTTTGCATTTGTGACAAGTCTTGATGTACCACTTCACATCGTGGTCAAGGTAGAGCCACCAGAATTGATGTAAAAGGCAGGTGTGTACAGTGAATATACCCTTGTGTCTGAGTTCATCATGAGCTGCTCTAATTATTTCCAGCCACTTCAATGTCAGAATAATGATCTTGTGCTTGTTATGAGGGTTCCATTCCACAGCTTTCCATCACAGAGAAAAAATTTCGAAGATAGTGATACTAGGCATTTGAAATCAAGCTCAGACATCAATGGAGGGTGTTATGGGTTTTGGAGAAATGATTCAACATTAGCAAGTTCACTGTTATGCCAGCTAGCTTTTTCTGAGTGAGGAATTTTGACATCTGAACCAAGGAATGAGGCAATAAGAGCCTGTTGAGACGATATCTTATCTCTTGACATCTTATCTTATCACATGTAAGATTAGATCGGACATCGGACTTCCTAAGTACCCACTTGAAGTCCCCTATGCTTCTATATGCAAATAGAACTCTTAAAATAGTCTATGAGCCCCACTCTATATATAGCATGGACTATTATTAGTATACTTGTAGAGTATATAAACTGTATCTTTTCTTATGTAGAAAAACAAGGTCTTATTCCTTACCTGTGTCACCCTAAGCCTCTATACTATACCCTAACAGGTGAGAGTGCATTGCTAGCCACTGCCTCTGTGCAGAGTGTGCTGCTCAACAGAGCCAAAGGAGTGAGTGGGACAGTAGCTTAGAAGGAAAGGAGGACATTGACACATGAGGAGGTTGGCAAGGGGAGGGTGAGACAATGTGGGAAGTGAGAGTGTATACTGAGGAGGAAGAGGAATAAGGGGAGCAATTCTAGTTGAGAACTTCAACAGAAAATCCATATACAGTGTTGAGCCACTCATCAAAATCATCTTGCTCATCTTCATCTTCTGGGGCACAAGTTTGTCATGAGAGGCCATCTACAGGGATATGATTCTTAGCAGGAACATGTTGAAGTGTGAAATTGAAAAGAAGAATACCAGCTATCCATCTATTGATGGAAGCACCAGGTTGAGCATCAGGGTTATTGAGCATACCTTTAATAGACTTTGCATCCACTTCTATAACAAGAGTTTTGACCCCAATAATCCAAATCTTTGTGGCTTTGAGAGCACAAAAGAGGCTGTAAAGTTTGAGTTTTGACTGTGAGTAGTGAGACTCTCTATTGTTCCAAGTGATTGAGCCATAGTGATTTGGATATTGCTTCCCATTGACACCAATTTGGGAGAGCCAATAGCCAACAGCAATATGAGAAGAGTCCACAGCTAAATTAACCTTGAGAGGTAACTCATAATCAATGGTTCAGATAGCAGGACATGTTGAAACAAGGTATTTCAGCTTCTCCATTGATAGAAGCTGGTCTGAGACAAAAACAAATTCAACAGCCTTTCAAGTGAGTATTTGGAGAGGGTGCACATGAACAGCAAAATCCTTGATGAAAATGCGGATGGTACTACATGTACCGGGAAAACCATGAATATTGGAGACAGACTTGCAGATAGGCCAGTCACAGATGCATTGTACATGAGAATTGTCAGGTATACATCCTTCATATGTGCACTTGTGTCCAACAATGAGAGCAGAAGGGACACAAACCTTGGACTTCTTAGCTGAGAAGGTGGCACCTGCATGCCTTATTCGTTGCACCACACAGTTGACATTCTGGAGGTGCTTCCAGACAAAGTGTTGTATCTTGGGGTTATCTGGGATTGTTTTGAAGCCTCCATCAGGTGTTTCATAGTGGGTTTTTGGACCTTTAACAGGTATATCATCAATAAAAGGCTTGGTGACATGTGGTGTTTCTGGCTTCAAAATAAATACAAGGTCACCATGCTGAATTTGGAGTGAATTAGTATGGCCTTGGGGAATAACTGTGAAATGCTGAGGGCCTAAAGGTATCTGAAAAGATGTGAGGTCATGAGAGCAAACATCAAGCTTGCATTGGTCAAATCCAACAAAGAGATCAAAAATGCCATAGCAGCCACAGCTACCAAATGATTCAGTGTACTCTTCAACATTAGGAGGGAGACCATAATTCTTAATTGTCACTGCATTGAGAGGCTGCAAATTGTGAACAAGACAGAGTGAAGATTTGTCCTTTTTGAGGACAACAAACCAGTGGGAATGATAAGATGAGCTTGAAGGTTCATAAATACCTGATGTAATCTTCTCCTTAATGATATCAATGACATGATCATAAAGTCCAGGGGGAATGGGCATGTTTTTGAGAGCCCATGGAACATGCTCAATGGTGGGGATAATAACCGGATCAAAATATTTGTCAGAGAAGCTTCCTTTCTCAGACTCATCCCATGCAAATGCAAGCTCATGCTGGCAGGTGAGGTGATGGACAAGCTTCTCCTCTTCAGGCCACAAAAATCCATCAGGATTTACATTATTTGCATCCTTTTGGTCTTGGGTGTAGCATTTGCCAGGAGAGAATTCAGGGGGGATGGGGAGAATGGGCATATCACAAAGGAGATCACTATGAATTTGGTGGACAATACAAAAATATTCAGGGAGGGTGGTAGCAACAGATTTAACATGATTTGCAACTTTCTTATATGCAAGATTTGAGGCTTTGGAGTTGGGATGATCAAGACACAGTTCACTGGCATCAGACAAACTTGACACTTCACAGGGGCTTGCAATATCGGAGGAATCAAAGCACAAAATAGAGAGACTTGCAGCTTGGCTGGAGTCGAGTGGGATATCATAAGAGTCACAGATGTTTATTAAAATATAGCTTTCAACAGGAGAAAGTGCTAGAGGGGTACTGGATGGATTATGTGGTGGGCTAGGGATTGTAGAGGACACAGAGAAGAAACCAGAGGAAGCAGACAGAGAAGAAACAGAAGGGGCAGGTGAAGTCAGCATTTTTGTAAAGGGGGAAAAGGATATATGTGGATGTAAAGGATCTTGCTGAGTGTTGTTTGATTCCTCAATTCCTAAAAACCCACACTTCAAGGGGCACAAATATATGTTGAGGTGGTAAAGGCTTCTAGAGTATTTGGGTCAATAATAGTGAGGTGCTGTTTACCATTCAAAAGTCTTGAGTTGTTGCTTGTGTGAGACAGGAGAATGGGCAGCCTAAAAGAAGCTTATACAGAGCATTCTCAATGACCTGAGCCTGTAAATATAAATCAATTGGGCTAATAGACACCTTAAGGCTTGTAAGCAATCCCTTTGTCAGACTTTTTGAACCATTTGCAGCTTTCATCGTTATGGACTGCATTGCATCAATAGGAAGAATGAGCTTCTCCCAAAGCTTGCAGCGAATAGCAACAATCTCAGATCCATTGTCCAAAAGTCCATCACAGGTAATTCCATCCTTGAGAACAATGTTTACATGGCACAGCAGTTCAATTTTCATAGCTACAACTTGGCCATTGTGAGTTGGGAGTGTGTTGAGGAGTACCTCAGCCAATTTGCTAGGAGAGTCTGCCTGAACTGCAGTAGTGCCAACAACAGCATCTGAAGTTGGGATTCTCTTCATCATGGTTGACTCCTTGTAGTGATAATGAATATCAGGTGAGAGTGCAAGAAGTTCATGTTGTGTCAATGTAACTGTCAAGCTGAGGCCATGCTCTAGAACATCCTGAATAATTTTTGGATCTTCAATTGGTGTGAGATATTTATACTGGGCTTCTCATGGGAGGGTGCAGAGGTTTTTGGAATCAGATGTGGAATGGGAGGATTTGCTTTTGCCTGAGAGCAAGTCTGGGCATATGCAGTGGCAGCTGCATCTGCATATGCCCATTATATTTACACCAATTATCAATGCATTCACACATATTGTTACCAGGCATCATGCATGTGACTTGATATCCATTCAGGAGAGTGAGCTGGTTAGTATTATCATGAATGCATAGGTTACATTGCATGTAATCAAGGAGTACTGTGCAGTTTTGGATAAAATGTGATGGATCTGAGCAGAAAATGCAGCCAGAGAACCTAGGGACCATAGAAGCATTCAAATTTGAGCTGGACATATAAGGAGAGGGATTAGGGTGTTGCTGCATCAAATAGGTAGAGAACTGCTGCTGCTGATAGGAAGAAAACATTTGTAATAGGACAGGCATCATAGACTCAAGATTCTTTAAGTCAAAGGTTTCTTTTGTCACTATGGGCTCCTGAGGGATGGAGGGATGAGTATTGATGTTGGTAAAAGAGAATGGGGTGTAACTGGCAGACAGGAGATGATTGGCAGTCTCTACAATGATAGAAATGTTGAAAGGATCATCTGGATGGTGCATGGGATCCTTCAATGTAAGAAAACTTCAAAGCCTTGTCCTAAAAGTGAAGTCAAAGCCTCTGATGAAGGAGTTTGATGCATCACAATCTGAAATCCTTCCATTCTTTTTCAGGTAGTTAACCATTTGCATAATCTTGAAATTCTTCCAAGATGTGCCACAATGAGAGGGTAGTTCTTCCCATAATTCTGCATCATCATTAAGAGTGTAGTAAATAGTCCACTGGATGTAGTCAGGCTCATGGAAAATGTTCAAGCTATTGCAAATAGCCTCAATATCTGAGAGGTAATGCTGGAGGGTGTGTGGCTTGCCATTAAATCTTGGGGCATAGTGATGATTCCTTCCTGGCATAGTAATTTTCATCATCATGTGAGGAATAAAAGGTGTGAGGTTCTGGAGTAAAGATGGGTTCAATGATGACAGAATGCTGATAGAGTTGATAGAAACACATCAAAGGGGAAATGTGGGTGAAACCTGGGGTGGTGGGGCAGTGGATTCAGTGGCAGGATAGGGAATTTCAGGTGGAGAAACTAGAGTGGGTGCTTCAGGTGAATGATCCAGCTTGAATGTGGATGCAGACCCTGATCTGAGGTGAATGGAGGGTGGATGAATGAGATCGGAACATCTTCAAATGATGATCTGGATGAGTTACAGGGTTGGGAAGCGACAAGACGAGCTTCTTTGGCGAAGCTACAAGAGGGAGGACCAGGGGAAGACACAACAAAAGCCTTAGAAGTCCCTTGTGGTGGGCTCCACTTTGTAAAGAAGAACTTCTGCTTGAAGGTTTCTTGTCAAAGAAATGCAAGCTTAGACATCCATTTAACATGTCCTGGGTCCTAGTGAAGTAGCTTTGAGAGTGAATGTTGGGGGAAACTAACTTGTATTGCAAACATATATATAGACAACTTAAGTAGGTATGAGTGGTGAGAAAATATAAGGAACATGGTAAGGAAATGAAGAACATAACATAGGCATGATTTAACAATTTCAGCAGTGCAGGCAGATCACATGCTCTACATCTAACAGACACTTCAGAGATTGATGTCCCTGTCAATCCCCACTACAGAAACACTACATAACAACAAAGAGGTAAGCATGGCATTATCCAAAACAGTAGAGAAAGGGAAAGGCAAGTAGTAAATCAATACAACAAGTGAGGACATCAACAAGACAAAGCAGTAATAAGATAAGTGACTTGAGCTTGACAAAACTTCAGCATGAGGGCATGTGGTGGTAGCTAAATGTAGGGATGAGGGTGAATGTGCTGCAGGAAAATAAACAGTGATGCTTCATTTGGATATTACAATGGAATTCAGGAATTGCAACTGAGTGACATTGACAAAACAAGGCATGAGCAGGGCTCTCATATGGCACTAATCTCCATTGCTCAGGGTTGTTGTGACAGTTCAATGCCTACTATGCATGAACTCCCTGGCTGCCTTTGGCTGGCCAAACCACAGAGGAGAACACGAGGTTGTTGGAACATGCTGAACATGAGGAGTGAGAGGAAAGGAAACAGCAGTGTCAACAACTCAATGGTGACAATGAGAAATGAATGCTGGTAACAAACATGGGTGATAATAAAGGATGAATAAAAAGGACTGGACTCCTTGTGGTGAACTCCACTTTGTAAAGAAGAAAAAAAGGTGGCATGCTCCCAGAGACAAAGAATGTGAGTTAGTTGAAACATCTGTCTGACTTTGGGTGTCCTAATGTCAGGGCAACACTTAGACAAGGCCACCGAACAATAAACAGAAGACTGAGGGAGAGGATCAATGACTAGGAAAAGTGGAAATCCTGAAATAATCCTTCAGTGTCAGGGCAACACGTAGACAAGGCCACCTAACAATAAACAGAAGACTTATGGGTGAGAATAAATGACTAGGAGAAGTGGAAATCCTGAGAGATTGAAGCTGAGGAATACCTACTGTACATGAGGGTTTATATACTTCT
>JASFCY010000390.1:0-10678 GCA_036940585.1 Cyathus olla
TGATAGATAGTGTTTCGCACCAGGTGAAGCTACAGGCGTCGAACTGGGCTCTTCGTGTTAAAATTGGGACTGGATAGGAACCCTTAGCTGTGTATATTCTAGTAATCATTTAGCATCTTTTGATTTCGTAGACTTGGACTCTTTAAGACACCATGTATCACTGCCTGTCGTAATGTCGACTACTGCTTGGAGCATATTTTCTAGAGTTATGCAAATTTAGACTGAAGAGCCGTGAGATTGAACTCACTTGGATACGTGATAACTAAAGCGTTTTCTATAGACGACAGCGAACTGATTCTGCTGGAAGATGCTCGGTGTAGAAACGTCTTGTAAGCTACCGTCGTGGGTAATACGAAATCTTCAGCCTGGTAGAAGAATAGTAACATGAGCGCTATCGTCATCAAGTTCCATCTGATAGTCCTCCACGAACGACATCGTACATAATACGAAAACCGGAAGAAACAAAGGACTAACAGCGGTATATTATGTTCGCCCACGGCGAACTTAGAATTTCGGACCGCATTCAAGATAAGCTTTCCCTCGTACACGTCGTATAATAAACGGATCTTCAACGCAACACCTATTCTAAGGACCGATACACGAAACTGTATCTTCCATGAAGCCTAACCTACTCTTACTCAACCGTCCAAATTCGGCAACGATGACCAATGTAAGAGTTCTAAGAAGACTGATCGAGAGTTTTCCCGCATGATATAATTGTCGATAGAGTTCTACACATTATAAGAGACTTTCGATGGAATATCTCATACCGAACGAAACTACCAGAAATAACGCACAAACTGGCATTCCTTCTCTAGGAACAATCGACTTGGGACTTGAAAGGAACTGTCGATACAGACGTACCGATGGCCACTTTAAACTCGAAAAGCGCAGCTGGCTGTACTATAGCTCAGTCACTTACATACGTCAGTGCTATTCGTTGCTGTATTCACTCTAAGCGGTTAAGAGGATACGTATATGTCATCGGAAACCGAACATGCCAGATTAAGAGTGGGGATCACCAATTCGACATGTCACACACCGTAAATCCTTGACTGAGCACAATAACTTTTGCTACACTTCATCAGTCTCTTTCAAATAACATGTGTTATATACAGTAAAGTAACTTCTTTAATGTCATGCAAATATCTTTTTAATAACACCATGTATACTTTTTGAAATATTAAATTAACCAAACTCCCTGCCAAAATAGGCATCAAATGCGTATTTTTACTTAAAGTTCTCAGATTTTTATCCTTTTAACTTGCTGTTTTAACAAAAGTTATGTTATTTTGTAAGGAGAACAAAATGGTTGACGCCGATTTTTGAAAAAAATTTCTTGACCATGAGATCTGCTATATTTGTGGTAGTAAATTCGATATTTCTCTACTTTAAAGTCCGAAAACAAAAATTCTCGCTCAACCATTTTTTTCTCCAATGTAAATAGTGTATTTTTCGTTACCAGCGCGAATTGTGAAACATCGATGCTGAGGTGTGGTGAAGGATTGAACGTTCGCTCTGCCAAATATCGTGGGAACTTAGTGTACAGCCACCCGGTGCGCTTGTAATGAGGCACACACATGGCCTCCAGGTGTCTATTTAAATGCTATTTCACCGATTGCACAACTCTAGAAGTAACTAAAAACCCCTGAGGCGATTCTAAACCCATTAAAACATCATCAAGAGCAATTTTTTGAATAAAAAAGCATCAAAACAGCAATATCTCAGTAAGTATTTACATTATATTACTGAATCAGATACTAATAACACAATAACATACATTGCAGAGTATACTTAATGGCTAAAGCAACAAAGCAAACGCTTGCAAGACTTGAGAGGCTAAAGAATACTAAGGCCTATAAATTATCAGAGCCTAGTAATAATCTGGAGCTGGAGTTAGCTAACATCAAGAAATTGTTGGCTTCTACTCAAGAGTAAAATACCATTCTGGTATCACAACTAAGTAAAAAATTGAAGGAATGCTCGAAACAAGCAGATAAAATTGCAGAACTAAAGGGATATATCAAATACAATAAGAGAAAGTATTCAGACTTGCACAAAAACTTACAAGTTGAAAAGTGTGCTTGTCAGAGACTTACAAAAACAAGAGATATATTGAATAATGCAATAAAAGACTCAAATATTAATGAAGTAACTCTAAACTCTCAAATAAAAACCCTTAATATGAAGGTTTCAAAATGGTATATAATGCTGGTTAATATGCAAAAATGGATGAATTTGGATGAAAGTGAACAAAATGAAAGAGAAGCAGCAATGATGGAAGAGCTTATCAAAACCCTTGGTAATCAAGCATATGAGTCATTACCACTTTTTGAAAAATCAATTATGAAGTTGTTTATTTGGGTAGGCTGTGGTTGTCATAAAGATATAAATTCTGGTCAGGGTGGTTATAGGCATGCATCAAAATACTGGGCAGAGAATAGTATTCAACCATCTATTCTACTTCTAAATCAAGACAATAACCCAGTAATTAATAAAATAGACAATGATAATACAGATTTAACACCAGCCCAAAAACATGCACTATCAACTAGTCTTGGAGGTGGTATAAAGACTGCAGAAATTGCTGGGGCTATTTTAAATAATAAGAATAATAAAAAAGGTCACCATGATAAGTTCCACTGGTGGTGGGCTGAAAATGTGAAGTCAGGGAGTTTTACATTCCCAGATACATCAAACAATTATTTTGGATTATATTGTGATATAGCTGCTACACTTATTGTTCATCTAGATGATTTCATAAAATTTCTTGAGTTTATTAAAGCTAATAAGCAAACTATGTGATTTAGTCATACTATAATGAACAGGATGTTGGACAGATAGGTGAATGGATGGAGTCGCAGCATGTCACATCAAAATTTCAAGCTCTGCTGATGGGACCAGTGAGTGGATGCTGGACACATGTCATTGAACATTGCAGCATTCACTACCTGTTCACCAAACTTTCAAATGTTCAACATTTATCTGGATGATGTTATTCAATATGTTATATTGACAAACTTTAGGATACAAGTTATACAACATATTAATTGATACTGGTACAAGAAATAAGTAATAGCAACTATAGTTGCTTGAAGCCTGCAAGATACAAAACACATCAAGGTTAGTACAAGAATAAGCTGCCAAACAATGAAATAGTAATAGGTATTAATTTTCTATGTGGTAGGTGAATAATAAGTGAATTGGTATTAGTTGTGCAACAGGGCAGGTGGAATTCTGAACCATTAGTACCAGGTACTAGTTATCTCTCAAGAGTCAATTTCAAAAATTCTGACTTGATTATCCTCTGCAGCATTGACACCAGTGTTCTCATTGTAAAGAATGTTACAAGCCCTTTGATACTGGGACCAGCAGTAATTGTTATAATAAAATAGCCCAGATGACCCAGGGACAATGTCAGGGTCAAGTCCTGGGAGCAATTGCTGCAAAGTACTTGCAGCTGGCATCTTGGATGCACCTACATCTTGTAGAACATCAAGAGTATCATGTTCTAATACTGCTGCTGTTTTCCCAAGTTCTCGAGCCCTTCACTTATTTTCATTGAAGAGGTTTGCAAACCATGGAATCTGCCTGAGTGAAAATTTCCTGTAGGTATTTATTAATGCAGTCTTTAAGTTCAGGTATGGTGCTACTGTCCTTCAGTTAAAGAGCACATGCAAGAATAATTAAATCATCCTTCACCTTGTATGAATTGAATGGCTTGTCAAATATCTTGTTTGTACTTGCTTCCAAAATGTAATGATTGTGATCTGCACACTTAATGGTATCCTCCCTCTCCTTCTCTTTCCTTTGAATTTCTTTCTCTTTTAATTCTTTGTCTTTCTTGTTGAATGTGGCCTTGAGGTCAGGTACTGTAATGAAATGTGCCTTTATTGATGTCATCCTACGTGATTTCTTTTGCTGAACATTGGCCAACTTCTCTTGAATTGATTCAAGTTGATACCATATTAAATAATACTTGGAATTGGTGCCCTTGAGGTCTGCCTCGGTAATGTCAAGTTTTTGAGTTAGTGTGTGATTTTGTTCTTGAAGTATAAATATATAAGCTCCCATTTCATCCCTGGTCCATCTGTCAAGTGTGGCTGATGTTGCCATCTTCACAGAATGAGAGAGAATTTCTGAAGCAGCATGTATATCTGATCACATAATGTGTGTATTATTGGCACTTGGTGGCAATTCCAATAACTTGATGATGTCAGGCACCTCAGGTAATTCTTCATTGTTAATGTAGTCCAGTAAATGGTTTGATTCAGTGGTTGTTTCTTGAGAAATGTCAAGATTCAACTCACTGATTAAGCCACTTGATAAGTAATCAATATTGGTGCTGGTAGGCAATAATGGCTGTGCCATGAATGGAGATAATGCTTGTGGTGATGGGAATGATTCAGGGACAGCAAGAGATATAGAAGTTTGCTAGCTTGGAGCAAACTTCTCAGGAGAAAAGATATTGCGATTTATTGGGAATAGACCTGTATTTTTGAATGCCTTTTGAATAAGGCTGCCACACATGTAGTTTTTGCATGATTTCATGTAGGTCTGGATCACATTATATTGAGTAACAGGTATCCTTTGAAGAGAAAATCTTCATATGTTTTCTTCCACCCTCATTGAGTGTGAGCAAAAATACCAATGTTAAGTGGTTGCAGTTCATGAGTGCATTTTGAAGGAAAGCCAATTGTTATAATATTTAGGTCTCCTTGGTGTGCATAGATGGCCACTTGAAAATCATGACACTCATGAGAATTATGGCCATTGAGAAATAGGACAATTGGTTTGTCCTTGTCTATCATATACTGTCATGCTGTGGGTATGAAGACAGTGGATATCCAATGGACTGCTTGACTATGATCTGTCCACCCTGTTTCTGACAATCCACCACTTTCAATATTTTTTTTAGAAACAAATGTTTATTTGGAATTGATTTAAGTAACATACCTTCCCATATCTTCAGTATCTCTAATATCTGGCAACAGACCATCCTTGAGAATAAATGAAGTTGGTGTTGAGTTACCAGCAGCTGATACACATTCTATCACTGTCACCAACTCAAGGTTTTCACTGCAGAGTTTGTAACATGCTGCACAGTAATACAACTGAATGTATTTCCTAGAACTTCAGCCATGACCACCTCCCATCTGTACTCCCTTTTCATCCATATTCCATATATGCTCCAGTGGTATCCCACTATATTTGAGATCAACAGCCTCAACTTTATCAAATAGGTTATTAACAGTGGCGGGGTTGAAGTTATTGGCATGTTTCAGGTCAAGTGAGAATGCTTTGACTAATTTCAGCTCTGGTTTCCACTTGAAGAAATTTTTATGCCATGATTTTCCAGGAATAATACCTGTTATTTGCATAACATAATTCTGCAGTGCTTCAATTGTTGGAGGCTGTCCCTGCATTGAAACATGATCTATCCATGCAACAACTGATTCTTCTTTGGCTGCAGTGAGAAGGCAGCACTTCTCATAAGTAACCTTTTGGCTTTGGCTAACTTTGTTGAACCTTCTGCTTAGAGTGTTCCTTGGAATCTAAAGAAAGAACACATTAATAAAAATAATTGTAGAATTCATTAGCATTCTGAAAAGTGAAGTATTAACTCTGCATTAGCTTATACCTGCATCCTTAGCAGCTGCAGTTATAGTACTGTAGGTTTTATTTCGGAGTCCTTCTAACACTTTTTGTATCTTCATCTCAAACATGGGATCAATTGTACTGCAATGTAGTATCCCCTTCCAGCCTGGATGTGGTACTTTAGCCATGATTTAGGATGAGTCAATGTGCAATCGATGTATCAAGACTCTGCACATATTCAAATTCAAATTGATCAACAATACATGATCATGTGATCTTCTATTTCATTCTCTGACTTGCCACCCACTGGCAAGTGTGATGTTGGTGTGACAAATGCTGTCCAGAATTTAACCACCTTGGGTGTATTTTCTTAGGAATAAAATTTGTAACTCATCTATATAGGTTATGCAGAGCACAAAGATAAAAAAATTTTAAATTCTGGGTGATAGGAGTGGAGATACTGAGAGTCCATCCATTTACCTGTTCATCCAACATCCTGTCCATTATAGTATGGAAAAAAATCTATAGAAAGTACTTCATTGTCCTGCAACTAAAACAGAGCTTGCTGCACTAGTGCTATATGGACAAGCTATAAGCCAACCATATGTTAAGGCTATAAGAAAGGCTGCAGCAGGTAAAATAAATATGCTTAACTTGGGTCTACTTCATAAAGAAGTGTCACATTTTATTACAAGACTTATTGAGGATCCAGGCTTTATTATTGGAGATAATGTAACATATGAAATTGGAGCATTTGACAAAGAGCCATGGAAATCACCTGAGACTATTGTGGCAATATTGAAAATGAAATCAGAGCTACCACATCTCCATCCATTTTTCATTGAGTTTTTAAAAGGAGCATTAGACTCATGGAAGAGATTTACATCTGAATTTGCACCTGGAGAACTAATTGATGAAGCCTCTGAAGAAGAAAGAGATCTTCCATGGCTATCACCAACAAATGATATCAATGAAGATGCACTTAGTGCATTTAGAGTTCTTATGCATCAATAGCCAAGATTAACTCTATAGCAATACAATGCACAAGCAATGTATCATCACAATGATACTTATGTCTTTATGAAAAAAATATTTTGTGGATGAAGACTATCAACACATTAGAAAGAAAGCTCAGACATTCTCCGGAGAGAATAAAAAGCAACAAGCTATAATTCAATGTGCAGAGGAAAGAATTGCAGAAAAGCTGCAGAAAAAGAGTGAAAGAGAGAAAAAGACTGCCACAATGGCTAAATAACTTGCAGCTCTTGATATTATTCTCTCCAAAGATAAAATTAAAAACCTGAAAATAAAAGATTTAATTGATCAGATTAAAAGTATAGAAGTGCCAATGTTATAAATGCTAAAAAGGCAAAATTAAATGCCAAAGTAGCTGATTTAGTACATGCACTTGAGGAAGATATTGAACTTTACAACTGAAAAACATGGAAATCATTTGGAGATGATCATATAGATGGTGTAGACAATATTTCAGATGGAATTTGATGGATGGGAAGATGATGAGAATAGTGATTGAATAGTAACTGAGAGTATTCAGATTTGGTGCAGGTAATAAGTAGGAGTAACTAATAAATATGCATTTATTTCATGTAATCCCCTGCTTATAATATGAAAAATGTTTTAACACAAAAGCATAACAAAAAGTGCCAGATATATCACAAGGATAAGTAGATAATGAATGAAATAGTATTTTCATAGATCAGTGTGGGGAAACATGTATTTTATCTATTTATGACTCATTTAGAGTATATAAAAGTAGTGTATCATACTCAGAAGAGGTATTACAATGCTCTAATACAAAAAGAACTAAGAAAAACTACCAATATTTGAGCTTACTGGACTAGAATTTACCTCAGTCAAGATTTGGGACGCTTTTCGTCACACTGTGTGACGTCACGCTCCGCGTCACATAGGGATCAGTGATCCCATTAAGAGGTCTGGACTGCTTTAATCAAGTTTGAACTAGCATTGATTAAAGGTACTAGAAGACCTTTTTCGGGAGCGAAGTCAAAGCGAAGTAATAGTAAGAAATGACTGTACTTATGGTTTGTGTTACAGTGTTGTAAAGCTCGTGGAAAGACATGGTCCGCCACGCCACGTGGATCATGGAAGTCCACCTGGATATCCAATGGACGAAAAATGTACATGGCGTGTGAAGTATTTTCATGCAGGGTCAAGAGGGGAGAACAAAGGGACAAGTTGTCACGAGAAGCAATAAATTATGTAAGTTATGTATCATCACGGGACTGTCTGACTTTAGACGCTAATTACATCTAGCGCTTGCTGTCGATTGTAGTGGGTATCCATGCCCTTACCGTAAATGGTGGAGCCACGGCCACGAGCTGTGGCTCGCAGCCATGGTCCATGGCTTTCGAGTCTTCCACATGGATATCCACGGGATTGTACAGCACTGGTGCTAAGTGCCACCATTTACTCTTTAGCCGCCCGTTCCGACTTCTCTGTCAGCATAACATAGGTTACATTAATATAAATATTTTATATCTGGTTATATCCTTCGAAAACTACATAGATTGACTGTCAACCCAACGTCAACCTGTAATTACATAAGTCATTCCACGCTTAATAAATTAATGAAATGTGACCCGAGGAACTAAGGACTGAAGACGGTTAGCGAGTCGGCTCAAGCCAAGCTCAAGCGCCCCCGCTGGTTCCGGTCATTGGTGGATTCTCTCGTATATAATGGAGTCAAAAGGGCTTAGAGAGGTTTTACTGTATCTCTTCAAATGAGGTGGTTTTCACTTGCAGCTTTTGCTCTCGTCGGTGTTCAGGCTAGCCCTGTGGCGAATGAGACACTCGTCAAACGTGCCGCCCCTCAGGGCATCGATGTGTCCAGCCACCAACCTAACATCAACTGGAACGCTGTAAAGGCTAGCGGTATTGTGTTTGCCTTCATAAAGGCCACTGAAGGAACTGGTAAGTTTATTTCTATCCCACTGCCTCAACTGCTAAAATATACACTCACGAACTTGTGATAGGCTACATCAGTCCTGAGTTCTCATCTCAGTATGTCGGTGCCACCAACGCCGGTCTGATTCGGGGTGGATACCACTTTGCTCTCCCTGATCGCTCCCCTGGAGCAGCTCAGGCCAGCTACTTCCTTGCTCACGGGGGTGGTTGGAGTGGCGATGGTATGCTTTTTCGAGATCATCTCCTATTTATTCGTTTATAAGGATTATTCCGTTAGGAATCACTCTTCCTGGTGTCCTTGATATTGAGTGTATGCTCGGTTTTTTGAAATGCGGATTTTAGAACTTACTATATATTGATCCCCAAGACAATCCCTATGGATCTAATAAATGCTACGGGCTGAACCCTTCCGCCATGGTCTCTTGGGTGGCTGATTTTTCCAACACATACCGCGCTAAAACTGGCCGGTGCGTCATTTACTACCGTACTTATATTCTTACGTTTGGGCTTATTATTCTTCATATATTCTTCATATAGTTACCCCAGTAAGTTGGCTACTAAGCTATGTTGCACTGCTTGATTTGACATTTCTGTAGTCATCTATACCACTACTGATTGGTGGACCACTTGTACTGGCAATAGTCCGGCATTTGCGTCGACTAACCCTCTATGGATCGCTCGCTACTCGTCCAGTATTGGACCACTCCCTAGTGGATGGAAGTAAGTATAATCGTGCATCGAATACTTTATTAGTACTGATTGGAACGCTACAATCAAGATTCACGACATTCTGGCAATACGCTAATTCTGGCCCCAACCCCGGGGACCAAGACTTGTTTAACGGCGACATGGCCGGTCTTCAGCGGTAAGAAATATTGAAAGTATTTTATTTCATGCTGAGATTTCTGAATATTAGGCTGGCTCGCGGTTAAATCAAGCTAACTTGTGCAACTTATAAAGGGTGGAAGAGTTTACATACTACCATGAAGGTTTACATGAACACCAAATATTCAATCCCATTTTTTTTTATTTGATTGAGATGTTCGGACAGGAATAGATTTGAAGCAGTTGAGAACGGTATGGTCCATGGATAGAAGGCGTGTCTGCGGCGCATTGGGATATTTGGGTATCTTCATTTGAATAAGAAGGGTTGCACATATCTAGCCTTTCTGAGACAGCTTTCTTAACAGATATGTTGCCGCCTGCATTTTTGCCATTTAAGCGTTTCCACCTAGGAGATTTAAAGTTCACTTCACATCATGGAAGTTGTCAATGGAACTCTGAGCTTGAAATTTCAGCGCTTCGATCCTATAGAAATATATTTTCAGCTCCTGCTGCATCTGTAATTAAAATGTAAAAGTAAAACATAATGCATAAATGCATAAGGTGTAGGGCCCTTATTCAATTAAGACTATCAATAGGAAATAATTTCTCGTGGGTTGAAACCGAGTTGAAACGGTTGAGTGAGAAACTTGAAGCTGCACAGCAATTTATGTATTATTATCATGGGACCCGTTCGGAGATCGAACTAAATAAGCGCCTGTCGACGTCGACGGTCGACGACATTGTGGAACAGCCATACAGCTTACCCCAAGCTTACCCCGCGCCTTCCACTTTCTTACCGCCATCTGACTTGTCCCTCCCTCTACCCTAATCTTGCTCACGATAACCTCAGTCAACTATGGGCCATGCTTTACTGAAGGTTAGACTTACTTTGTCATTTCCAAGCAGACGAGGCTAACAGCATAAACTATAGGTTATCATCCTTGGAGATAGCGGGTATGCCATGTTTTCCTCCTTATGGAACTTCATCTAATGAATGAACTGGCCTATTTCGTTGCTTATAGCGTCGGGAAGACCTCCTTAATGAACCAATACGTCAACAAGAGGTTCAGCAACCAGTATAAGGCAACGATAGGTGCAGACTTGTACGTCCCGCCTTCCTCTAAAGCCACGTATCACCTCTAATATCCTCGATAGCTTAACGAAAGAAGTGATGGTGGAAGACAAGCCAGTGACGATGCAGGTGCGCCCCATACACGTTCAACTTCCACATGCCCGCTGACCTATCTGTTTAGCTCTGGGACACAGCTGGCCAAGAACGATTCCAATCCCTTGGCGTGGCATTCTACCG
>JASFCY010000391.1:0-10650 GCA_036940585.1 Cyathus olla
GAGAATCAGAGTGTGGGATATGATTAGTAAGCAGGTTGGAAAAGGTATATAAGAAGAAATTTTGGTAGGAAGAGAGTGTCTGTATTTCCCCCAATATATCCACCCCCAGTTACTCAGTAGTTACTATCCTGTTAGTTATCATTCTTACATAATAGAAACAGTTCTATTGTGCATTGTTTATTGTTATCTGTCACTGTTTATCATTATCTGTTGCTGTTTATTGTTACCTATTACTGTTTATATCAGTCTACTATTACTTATTGTCTTATACTTTACACAGATGAAGTATTCATTTATTTCTGTCTTTTGAAAGTGAAAGACTACTACCTTGATCTATATATAGCTTGATTGCTATATCCCCTCACCATTGGAGATATTGAGTATTACTGAGAATAATATTCCCTAACACTCTGGTACTAGTACGAATAAAGTCATTTCCTATAAATACCATAGATATATAGTATCTTAAATGACACTAGAAGAACAAGTAAACAAGGGAGAAATAGATATGGAGAATAACAGAGGTAAACAGGGAAAGATAAAATAGAAATATTACAAGTCAAAATATTAGCCAGAGAATAAAACAGAGGAAATGGAAGATGGTATGATGGTACTGGAGATACAAGGAGATAAGATAGGGTAACAATGGATATAGCTGTAACACCACCTGAAAAAACATGTTTGACTGCAATTACAAATTCTATAAAGAAAGATAGTAAGTAGTATCAATATCAATAAGAGGAATGGCAATAAATATTGAGCAGCACACTCTGCATAAAGACAGTGGCTAGCAATGCACTCTCACCTATTAGGATGTTGTATAGAGACTGAATGTGACACAGGTAAGAATAAGATCTTATTATTCTACAGAGGAATACATAGGATTTATATACTCTACAGATACACTAAATATATCTGCTGTAGAGTGCTGTTGTAGATAGCATATGTATATATAAGGTAGGGATATATATAGAGCTGTTAATCAGCTGTTAATAGCTATTAACTGGGATATATAGAATGTTCTAAATAGTTCTATCTACTTAGAGCCATAAAGGACTTCCTAGTGAATACTAGATAAGTCAATCTAATCTAATCTATAATAAGATAAGATATTGAGAGATAAGATATCATCTCAACAATAAAATGATGGACCAGAAATTGAGAGAACATTCATTGCAAAATAGTATAAATTTGGAAATCATGCCTTTCTTCTAAGCTACTATCTAAAAGGATCACATTTATAAAAATCTTCTAATGGCAACTTGAAGTATTCTTCCAGCTCATTTGCTACCTGCTGTTGCTTTCTGCAATACCTTGAGGTAAAGTTAAAGTCCATTCTACTATTCTTATCTTGAAATATCTCAGTTGCTGGTATTATTGCTCCCTTGAAGTACTGGTTGGCATATATTGCATTGAAGTGGCTTTGTAATGGATTCTTTGTGCTTTCCAGGTATTCAAGAGGGTCAGCATTATCCTTGTAGTCATTTTTGAGCCCTTTATATAAAATACATGGATCCAGAACTGTAAAGAAAGTCAATACAGATAAAACACCATGTTAAGAATGGTACTTGCATGCTGCCCATATATAATATGGAGACTGATAAAAATGAATAGTAGTAGTTACTTAGCTTACAATGTGTTCTGAGTAAATCCTCTTTGATCTCAGATAAAACACTGTCAGGAAAAGTGAAAAGGGCAATGTTGTTTAAGATATTATATATCTATGGTGTTCACAGAAAGTAACTTTATTTATGCTAGCACCAGAGTATCAGGGAATATAGCAATCAAGCTATATATAGATCAAGGTAGTAATCTTTTACTTTCAAAAGACAGAAACAAACAAATACTTTATCTGTGTAAAGTATGAGACAATAGGCAATGGTAAACTTATATAAACAGTAACAGATAACAATAAGCAATGCACAATAAAACTGTTTCTATTATGTAAGAACAATGATTAACAGGATAGTAACTACTAAGTAACTGGGAGTAGATATATTGAAGGGAATACAGACACTCTTCTTTCTACAAAAATTTCTCCTTATATGCCTTTTTCAACTTGCTTGCTAATCATATTCCATACTCTGATTCTTCATTGTTCTCTGTGGAACAATAGGGTTCCTATTAATAAATTTACATTGTTGAACAATGGGACTTGGGTCTGCATTGTCTAACAATGGGTTTCTATTAATAGCACAGTAGGGCTTTGTGTTGTATTGCCAAATAATGATTCTATTTGTAGAATCATATCATGTGGGAAAGAAGTCTGTTTTTCCTATTGTTTGTATTTATATTGTTTTATTTGTAGAGTAGTATGTTTACTCAATAATAGTAAAGTTTATAAGTGATTATATGGACTTTAAGGGAGTTGAACAATAGTTTCCTGAATTCCATAGATTTCTCTATGGACTTGAGTAATTCTTTTATTCAGATAATTGAATGTTGTAAGGATTTGGTAATGATAATGCCATGTTCTTCTGGTAGTTACTAAGCCTTTGTTTGTGTTCATTTTCTTCACTTTGCATCTGCATGTATTATATCAAATCAATTTTGGCATATAACAGCAGTCTTCAATTTATCTTAAAGACCTCAAAATACTGCCAATGTTGTTGAAAGCATTCAGGGCTGCCAACCATACTGTTATGGGTGTTTTTCATACTATTACTGTATTATAAAGGTTATTTCTAGGAGGCTTGACAGTATGGTACCCATTAAAAATGGCTATATTAGCCATATTACAGTTGATTTTTTCCAAATTTAAATAAGAGTACTTGTTACAATTATATTAAAGTATTCACATATCTTTTAGGATAATTGTAGCATTTCCCAAGTATTTTTAAATACTTTGGAATAATTCTAACAGTTTATATTTGTTTATAAGCAATTTAAAGCCCTTAGTGTGATTATTTCAAATCAACTAACTTCATTCAAAATGGTTCTAATCATTTCAGAATATTTAGAATCATTTGAATCATATTAAAAAGATTTTAATCTTCTCATAACCTTTGCAATTATTTGAATTTGTGTTTAGATGATTCTAATTATCTCAGAGCATTTTAAATGGCATGAATATGAATTCAAACAATTATAGGTATCTCAGAACATTTAAAATAATTTGGATACAAATTAAGATATTTTCAATTACCTCAGAGTATTTGGAACAGTTAGAATATAAATTTAAATGATTCAAATTGCCTTAGAATATTCTGAGTTATTTGAATTCATAGTCAGACAATTATATTTAGTTCAGAACATTTGAAATCATTTGAATTTATATTCAAATGATTCTAATGACATCAGAGTACTCTGAATCATATTAATTTATATCAAGATCATTCTAATCTACCTCAGAATATTTAGAATCATTTGAATACAAATTCTAGTGATTCAACTTCTTCTGGAATTAATATAAGTTAGTTGATGTCTCTTTAAATTGTTTTAAAGTATTGATTTATAGTGATAGGTACATGGGTATTTCAATACCAACCTGTATTCTTGATCTGCATGGGTATGGCATACCCATGCAGATCCCTATACATACTAAAAGAACAGATATTACACTGTATACACTCATCTAGCAGCAGTATAAACACTATAAAACATGGAAAAAATGAAAATATACCTTTGGATTTGAGAACATATGTTTTTGAGAGTTATAGCAGCACTTATTCAACAATTGCTTTACAAAGAACAATGTGCAAAGCACATAACTTTCTCATGTACAGGCCATATCATGGCCATTATGGCTATCTGAGTATAGTTCTCAATGGCTCATTCCCATATCATCAACTATACCATAAAGAATTTTTTTTATCCCTCAATGGTATGGTATCCATACCATATAACAGGTGCCATATAGCCATATTGTATGGTTATGGTTGGCAATCCTAAAAGTATTGGCTTTTTTGTGATAGACATTTGTGTAGTTATCTGCCAAAATGTTTCAAGCCAGCCTGAGACCACCTTGATGAAAGTCCACTCCTTATCACTCAGTTTAAGAGCTTGAAGCTTCTTGTCACATGCATTTTCTATAAGCCAATGCTTGAGCTATACATTAAGAGTATTAGTAAATATTTTAGATAAATTAATAGAATAGATGCATACTCATTATCTGGTGGGTGGAGGACCAGTGTTTTTTCACATCCAGAATTGACATCAATATTGTTGAGCAGCACAGACTGCACAGTGGCAGTGGCTAGCAGATACTCTCACCTGTTAGGGTGGTTGGGTAGAGGCTTAGAGCGATACAGATAAGGATGAGATCTTGTTATTCTACAGAGGAATACATAGGGTTTATATACTCTACAGAGATGCTAAATATATAGCTGTAGAGTGCTATTGTGGATAGCATACATACATATAAGGTAGGAGATATACATAGAGCTGTTAACTGGGGTACATAGTATGTGCTATCTACTTAGGGCCATATAGGCCGATCTAATCTAATGCGTGATAAGATAAGATGTCAAGAGATAAGATATCATCTCAACAAATATCTTCTACTTAACATTCTCCTTGTTCTTGCCCATATTGCTCTTAACCAATTCAAGCTAGCTTTCCTTCTGCTGTGGACTTAAACAGATGACATGTACAATCTTACATAGCTATAGAAAATATGAAGCAATATTGATATAGTGGGCCTTATTATTGAAAAAACACTTACCTTATCAACAGAAGAATGTACATTCTTCAGGGAGTTATCATTTCCTTCTCCATCTTCATCTACTCCTTTATTATCTTCATTATCTTCACAAAGTCCTGGATCCATAACAGTAACTGAATCTTGGTAGTTTCTGGTAGCCATTCTACTTTCAGTATGAGAAACAGCATCTATAAACTTAAGAAACTAGAATAAATACAGGCTTTTAATCAATATAAGAGATAGTTAAGTAACTATATATCTGTAAAGCTGCTAAATGAACCATATTGGGTATACAGTATAAATGGGTCCAAACTGGGCCTAATATAACTCCAATCTCTTCACATTTAGCTGAAATGCTTTTGACAAATGTATTATTGTTGGAGGTATTGTCTAGTATAAAGGCCATAATCTAGGAGTTTAGGCTCTATAAGTATCAATTCTGGATCAGAAGTTTAAAGAAACATACCCACTCTTTTATATGATATATCTGAAGGGTTTTCCATACAGCTTCAGCCATATTTTCACCACTGTAATCTCCAGAAAGCTCATGAAAGTCAATAAGAAGTTCTTCTGTGTCAAGTCAGACATAACTTGACAATAGATATATAATATAACATATCCAACTCTCCAGATGTATTAGTATAGTATGCAACAATACCAAGAAAGGCAATGTTATTGGAAGATGTCCAAGCATCTAATGATATACTTATTTTTCCTTCAAGCTCCTAAAAGGCAAATATTAGATACAGAATTTGAAAAGTAAAAAGAAAGAAGTACTTACTATAAACATCTTTTTCATTACCTCTATTCCTTCTTCAGACAGCTTCATAACTTGTTGCTTGATTGCATTACATTCTGGAATATATAGCTTGGAGAAATTATATTGTGTATACTTGAGAAGCTCTTTGAACTCTGGCTTTTCTATCTCATCAAATGGTTGGTCACAAGTAACCATCCAATTGACAAGAAGCTATTCAAACTTATTCTGATTCTATTTACCCTACATAGCATTATGTGAGAGGTTATACAAAAAATTATGCTACAAGTCAACATATCAAGGCCTTCTGCTCCTGTTTAGCAAAAGATTCTTTCATAGTTTGTTGTTGAATTTTTAGGTTGTCAAGATACTGCCCAGCTGCAGCAAAGTCAATTGATAGCTTTCCAGAGGCAATGTTCTTTTCTTCTTGGATTATAGAATTGTCTGCTTCCTTGTCCTTCATAATAAGAAACAAATAATATAAGCAGGAAGAAATCTTCTTCAAGTTTGTAACAAGGCCTTGCAAGTTCTATTAGCAGAAAAAATATACTTAAAGGAAAGAGACTTACTTATTAGATATGTCTTCATAGCCTTGATAATGGTAACTACCTTCTGAGATAACCCATAATAGCATCTATAGTGCACATCTCCATTATTTCCCAGTATTCCATTTGCAGCTTTTTCAACCTTCTCATAGAATAGATATATTGGATTATGCTTATGCTAAATAGCAGAGAATTAAGTACAATAGCATAAATATTAAAGAGAGAAAGCTCACTGCAGATAGTTTAGTATTCACATCAAGCTCCATGGAAAACTCAGACTGAATACCTTCAACACACTGAGAAGAATGAGTAGGGCCATGCATAAGAGCATCCTCATCTTTAATGTCTTCAATAGTAACCTGATGTCAAAGGGGATAAGTGGTGGTGCTTTGCTGGGAATGCTTTCCAGATCCACAGTCAGGTCACTCTCAGACTCATAAAAGAGAATGCTAGATACACTCCTCAGCTCATTGGTCTTCAGGTCCAGAGCATACTGATTAGACATTCTGTAGAAATAGAAATGAAAGAGGAGGGATTGGAAGATAGAATAACAATAGACAATGACAGGGAATCTCAGTGGAGTCTCAAGGGAGTGGAATAGCATAAAATTTTGGATCTAATGTATTCCATTACTGGCCACAAATATCTAAGTAATTGGGAATACCAAGAATATGTAACTCCTGTATTTTCAGCAGATTAGAACACAGTCTGATGGTATGTATCCAATAGGAATATGTACTTACCAAGCTTCAATGTTTCCAAGCTTATAAACTACTCAAAATAAGCAAAAATCACAAAGAATGGGGAAGATATATCTTAGCTGTGGATTAAATATTGCAGATGTAGCCAAATATAGCCTTCTCACCATGTGATATGGGTCTTGGTATGGAAGCTTGGGAATGTTTTATATGGAATGACTGTCACAGCCATGTCTGTTGTCACACTATCTTATCTTTCTGAGTCTTCTGTACCATTATCTCATCTTTCTTAATCTTCATTTTCTTCTCTGACTATATTTTGACTTGTAATATTTCTATTTTACTTTCCTCCATTAGATCTCTGTTATTCTCTGTCATTATTTGTTTCTTGTTTACTTGTTCTTTTAGTGTAGTCATTCTATTTGACAACATGGACTATTATCCATTATCTATTACTCATCATCATTCTTGTAGTATACTTGGCTTTTCCTAGATATCTTATCATGTATTTTACTTGCTTTATGCACTCTTATCTCCATGATATGATTCTTAGGTTTCAGCCACAACTCCTTAGGTTCTCCACTACAGTGGAGAACAACTTGTATATAAATCTCTTTACACTTTTGTACTTTTCCAGTTTGAAATCAATAATATTCCTGCATTACTCCTGCTTTATCTCAGACTATCACATCCCATGTTAAACTCCAAGCTATATTGTAGACTCAGAGATTACCAGAGGTGAGTGGAGATGAAGTCAGAGATAAATGAGACAAACCATGGCCTTAGCTTATATGCTGTGCCCCCTGAGTAATTCTCATAGGTGGTTCTGGATTTTGGACATAAGTTAGAGATAGGTTGGAGATGAGAGACTAGAGTAACAATGCTAAGTCAACTTTTTAAAGGTCAATGTTACAAAGTCAGAGGTGAACAGGAGAGATGGGAGTTGACTTAGGAAAGTCTGAGGCAAAGCAGGAGTAACACAGAAATGTTATTGATTTCAAACTAAAGTATTACAGAGTGTAGAGTACAGTATATATACAAATGATTCTCCAAAGTGTCAGAGAACATAAGAAGATATGATACTGGATGCTGTACTAGTGGCTGAAACCAAGAGTCATATCATGGAGATAGAGATGCACAGAGCAAGTGAAACTCATGATAAGTAATCTAGAAAAAGATGAAGAATACAAGAATAATGGTGAGTAATAGATAAGAAGAATTGTCCATGATATTAAATGAAATGACTATACTAAAGAACAAGTAAACAATAACAAGTAGATATAAGAATAAATCAGAGAAATACTTGGAGATAAGATATAATACAGAAAATAGAATTTAGATATTAGTTGGAGAATGTCAAAACAAATAGGAGATAAATGGAGGAGATTATGTGAGACTAACATGGTTATGACACAGACTTTCCTAAGTCAACTCCCATAACTCCTGTCCATCTCTGACTTCATAATGTTGATCTTTAAAAGATTGACTTAGCATTGTTACTCTTGTCTCTTATCTCCAACCTATCTCTAACCTATGTCTGAAATACAGAACCACCAACAAGAACTACTCAGGGGGCACAGCACATAAGCTGAGGCCATGGTTCATCTCATTTATCTCCAACAACATTTCCACATACCTCTGGCAACCTCTGAGTCTGCAACATAGCATGGAGTTTGACATGGGACCTGACAATGATATATAAAGCATGGACAGAAAGAAACCCAGGTTGAGGCAAATATGCTGTTGGAAGCTTCCAGCAATACAGTCTACACTCAAGTAGCATAATTCAATTAAAGCACTTGTGCTTGACTTGTATTTATCTGAGCCATTAGTTAGATATTAATGACACATGACTAAGCTCTCACATACAGCTGTAATAGACCATAATGGCTGTAGATCTATAGCTGTAAAAGCCAACACCCATACTGTATACCATTCATACAGGAAAATCTCAAAGGCCCCAATGGTATGGATATAGAAGTACCTGTAACCATTACCATAGCCATATATATAGTCATGGTGTGCAGCCCTATAACATACACCAACAATGAACATTGCATTCATTGGGTGGAATTCAAAGTTGTCTATGTACAATCCACACTTCTGTTAGCCCCACAACATTTTAACTAAAAATTTCTGACCTTCTCACAACTTGAATGTTGAATATTTAAATCTTTTGTTTAGCAGTAATAATCTCAGGCTTTAGTAAAGTGTCAGGAATCACTTCCAGATAGGCTATTTTGACTTGTTTGGCATCAGCCTTGATTGTTATTTGGCAATAGCCTTAGTTATTATTTGTTTGGCAACAGCCTTAGTGATTGTTTGGCATTAGTCTTATGCTTAGTCATTACTTTTCTCCAGTAGCTATTACTATTCTAGTTCTTTCTATCATATTCCATATGACTTCATTCTTAGTCATCATTGTTCTTTCACATTCCATACTATTCTTTATGATTTCATTCTTAGTCAGCTATGACATCATTCTTAGTCAGTACTATTCCTTTACCTTCCATACTATTCCTTCAGTGGTAGTCAGATAGTAGGTACTTAGTAGTATATAAACCCTCCTGTACAGTAGACATTCCTCAGCTTCAATCTCTCAGGATTTCCACTTCTCCTAGTCATTGATTCTCACCCATAAGTCTTCTGTTTATTGTTAGGTGGCCTTGTCTAAGTGTTGCCCTGACATAAAGCCTGAGGTTATTAAAAACTATCATCCATAATCAAGTCCAATATGTTCCATTTTCAAGCTCTAGCTCTAAACTCTTCTATACTAAGCCCATTTAATAACTGCAGGTAGAACCCACAGTTACAAACAGGCCTTCAAAATTAAAAATCTCACATTCTCAACTAGGGTAAAAATGTAGTATATCTTACTACTCAGCTCAAAGCATGTACTTGGTATCTATGGGCTTGGAAGCAGGCCATTTATACATCCATTGGCCCTATAGGTTTATAAGTAAGGTAGTGGGCTGTGTTGCTCATTGGCCCTATGGTTTATTATGCAGTGTGTGCACTGCTGTAAAATGATGGCCTGTTGAGACTCAAAGCTTGGTTGAAGCCAAGGGCTGTTGACAGGTGCTAATGGCAAAGGCTTTAGAACTGAATAAGGGCAAATTATTGGATCACTGATTTCACCAAGATTTCACTAGATAAGTTCCATTTAAGTATTTTGCAAGTATTTTGTGTTTATTTCAATGCAATACTCAAGTGATACTACTTAGTATACTGCATTTGGTTTACATAAGTACTAGTACCAAGTTTGAAAAGGATTGAACACCCTCATATGGAGATACAGTAGATATGACAGGGTCAGTAATACTGTGCCAGGGGAGTCAACAACCTGAGGATTTGCAGAATACTCTGTATTTAACCATAAGTTCACTGATAATATACTCATCTGTTGGTAGTAGCAGTCCCTAAGGTAATTACGGTCCACAAAAATACACGATATTATTGCTTGAAAAGTTGATGTGTAGGTCAAAAAGCGAAGTAAAAATTCTGACGAAATAGAAGGTCGAATGCTCTACAACTCTCCACCACTGGTCGCTGCTATCAAGCTGTCACTCTTATATCTTACTCGCGATCAGGAACATAGAATTCACCCGTGGCCATCGCATTCTGATACTGATTTCCTTTAGGCGGCTTTATCATAAGGTCGGCTTGTTGCCTAAAATATCGTAAGGCAGTGGATCGAAATAACTAGGAAAGGGGCTCACAACTTCATTCTGAATAACATCTTCTTGTTCGCAGCTTGAATCTCTGTTCCGGCTTTAATAGCACGCGCAAATAAATCAGCGCGGTAATCTGTCTTCTTAGCAAGGAGGATCTGCAAGTGATGTCTCAACTTCTGTTTCGTTTCGTTTCGTTTTAACATACCTTGTTCTGGCTATCCACACGTCCTTGGATACTTCCGGATTGAATAAGAGAGACGACCTGGTGCTCGACTTCTTCCACAGTCCACCCAAAGGCAGCACTCATCCTCTCAAGTTTAATCGATGCAAACGG
>JASFCY010000392.1:0-10627 GCA_036940585.1 Cyathus olla
TGTTCTATATTCTAATTGTTACCAAGATACGTTTGTACCATCTGGTCACGGATCCGATTTTGGCCTGTCTGAGGTGTCATGGTCCTCATTGGGACCTCATCTCTTTCGTTCAAATATTCACCAGCAAGCGCCTACGGTGCGCCTATCTACCTTATCCCGTCCACCTGGGACCAAGTTTGAAGTCGTATCCTGACCATTAGGCTATCAGTCCGTCTCCTTCGTCTCATCTTCTAGGTTCTCACTGATGTGTCACTCAAAGGTAACATTCTGTACGTTGGCTGTACGCTCTCGAAAACAACGACAACGTTCTCTCTCGAGCCTTGCATACCTTCTTGACCCGCACGTACTCCTGTGTAAAGTATGCATCCATCTCAAAGACTGGGAACTCCCTCACGCGTGCCTCTCTCTCTCGGCAAAGTGATACTAAAATCACAGGACGTGATAGGATATTCGGAACGGGACAGAGAACGGGAGATGAGCACGATTCAGCTTTGAAGTACGATTGGGGAGGGGGGTATACAATGTGTGCGTGGCGAGTCGTTCGTTTGAAGTTAGGCCATGGAGAGCTGGGGGTGGGCGGTGGACAGGAGACTAAGAAGAGTGTATGGGGCGGCTATACCGATGAGGGGGGCGAGTGGTCAAGAGAGGTTGGGGAAGAGAGGACAACACACCTGTCAGGTGGCCTTGCCAAATGATAGAACATATGTTTTTGACTTGATGGTGGATATAGAGTGCATAGATTGACGAAAGGCGGGCAGATAATTGAGGGTGATGAAAACGATGGCTGACATTGATTGAGAAAGGGAGAGTGCGATGACTGGCACAGAGGGGGAGGGTCGGATGCCGGTGATGGTGTTGAGGAGGGTGGTTTGGTTTAGTTGATGACAGGAGCCTGGCGTGACATCACGCGGAAGTAACATCGTGACAAAGCTGTTGTCTGTGGTGATCAAAGTGTTTCCTTATAACTTACTCGTGGTTGGATTAAGGAACATTAGGCAATTGGTTTGGTTGGTTTGGTTGATTCTTGTTCTCTTGTTAGCCCAGACCCTTGGGTAACAAAAAGGCACGAATCCAAGGTCATGGGATCAGTCACCCCCCCCATTCTAAAGGCAACAATACTTTTTATTTTCATCCAGCTTCTTTTTACTATGGTCGAAATTATGCGCATACATCTTAGCTCCTTACTTCGACCTATATCCTCCAACTTTAGTCAGGATGAACTACCAGCTGCTGGTGCCAACTACTTGCCAGAGGTTAATGCGGAACAAAGATTCCACTCTGCCTCCGACTTGAGCATGGCAATTAAGAAATGAGTTAAAAACTCTAAAACATGTACTGCGAATATCATCGTAATGCTCACAGCCTTCATCCTGCCAAATATCATCTCTATGGTCAGCCTTGGTATCGTTCCTACATATGCAGCCCACTTCATCCCCCGAGTTTCATCCTCTACGCACCAGGAAGACAGTGCCGAAGCAAATATTTACATCACAGATGGCGTATCCTTTGAATTCGTTTCGAAGCATTGGAAGGCCCTGCTCAGCATTTCTCTAGGATTTGTTCCGTGAGTCGTTCAGAATTTTCGCATTCTGTTTAAAATTCAATGAATTTCAAAATCTAAATATAGAATACTATCCTACCTGATTGGACAAGATAAAATCTCTACCACCGGCTCGCTCAGGCTAATAGCCGTCATATTCCACCACATGGGCTGCATACCCCATGCAATTCTTAACCTATGCTTTTTGCGTTGCCCAATCCCTAGATCTGCTTATGAAAAAAATAAAGCTATCACTGTATTGGTTGCTTCCCCAGCAATTTGGTTTACGTGGTACATACCTTTACTCTTCAAGCACCTTGACAAAACCCTGATTGTTTCGATCCAAGGGGGTTTATTTCCTTTACTGCATCCATGGTGTCATTCATGTTCCAAGCAGTTTTAAACACCAGAGCAAACAAAGTTCCAGGAAACACAAGTAGATGAATCTTTGCATTTCCCCTTGTGCTATGCTTTGCCGGGTGCTTGACTTCCCTCGTTTTGTCAATTAGGTGCCTACGAAAGATTTCTAGTTTACATTAATCTTTTTAGCCTTCTATAAGTTGAAGAAGCACATATCACTTGTATAACTATACTCATGACCTTTACTCACCTCTCCTATATCGTCCATGCCGTTAGTCGCAAAGTTTTCGGAAATCTCTGTCATTTGAAATTTTTTTGCTGTACCTCTTCCTGCCCTGGTTGGCTTCCTTAACCCAATATACTTACTTGGCTGTTACATCTGGTCATTGTCCAATGCTACACTGGTGGCGTGAGCTCCAAGCGCGGGAACGGTAAATATTCGTTCTTAGTGGAAGGAAGTGAAATGGTTGTGAATGAGGGTGGAAGAAATGAGTTCACCCAATCCTGACTCGCCTTTTTGATGAACAGATAACTATCATTGTCACAGGGTCATGTGACCTTAACATACATGTTTTTTTGTCAATTGACAAGAGTGGAAGTCAGAAGAGGCATGATGAAGTTATTCCATATATATATTCACTAGCAAGAGCATATCATACTGCACTATGGCAACACAAGACCACAGCTACATTTCTTCTGATGGAAAAGAGCAAGCACAATTCCATGGAACGTAACATATTGCATGTTTCAGGAAGTAGAAAGCTGTAAATGGGGATATATTTAGAATCTCTCGACTGCCTTACCTACAGCTCTCCTGTTGAAACCTGTGCACATCACTTTAGGTTCATGCAAGGTCTACACACGTGTGTGGACAGGGTAGCGAGATGTATTCTGAACTTTTTGCGAGAGATTTGCTTTGTCAGAGTGGGCTGAGATTCGGCATTGGGATCTCTTGATTTGAAGTCGCTTTCCTTTTACATTCGTGAGCAAATCCTGTTGAGCAAGTAGATCCCCTTCTTGCGATGTATATGCGTTTAGGAGGGGGTGGTGTGCACCGGGTGTGCACTGTACAATGACAACTAGGTGGAAGATGGGAGGGAGGGGGTGTACACCTTTCACAGCCTCAACCTTGAATTGACCTGTCATATGTGGGGAGGGGGACATCACCTCAGTTTATATTTTTTTAAAAAAAAACAGTTGTAGTGTTGCCGTGGGCAGAACAGGACAGGACCAATCTCGGTTCGAAATCGTTCATATGGACCGGACGCGGACGGACACTACTGATGTTGGCTTTCTCGGTAAAGAAGGGCTCAGACAATCAGAGAGCATGATAGACTTCGAGTATGTAACGAGTACGAGTTGAGCAGGGAATTGGTAGGAGGCTTCATAGAGTTGTAATCACGAAGCATTAAGAGTAAAATGTATTGGGTATTAATAGTTATATAAACTGGGCTATGTATAACAATAACTACAGCTCCTCAGGTACAAGTGCTACTGAAGGTAAATATCCTTCTTCCTCTGCATTAGCACACAACTCTGCCAGTTCATTCCCGTGGTCTAAAGAAATAACGAAGGTCCATCACACCAGAGTGACGTGTTGCCATGGCTTGAACTTGAAGTCAACAAATGCGCCGGAGCCAGAGCGAGTGGTGAGATTGAGGGGTTTGCCCCAAATGTCGTTGTTGGAATGGTGGGTGGAGAGTGAGGCTGAGATGACGTTAAGAAAATGAGAGGCAACATTCAATGATGAACGAAAAACACTTATCAGTGATTGTGCCGGTTCAACTCCACATGAGTGGCATGGTAGTGTCAGTAGGTACAACCCTCATGTGTTTCGGGTTTCAATTTACTTGCATTGATTTTTTCTACTGCCATTCTCAACATATGGTTCTTGAGGTAGTCTATACCTATGACAGTTTACGAAAAAAAAATAAAGCTATTGTTATTGTGGTGGCTTCTCCAACGATCTGGTTTACTTGGTATGTACCTCAATTCCACCACCTGATGAAGTACTGATTTTCGGATTTAAGGGGGTTCTTCTCCTTCTCCGCATCCATTGCAGTGTTCATCGTGCAAGTTGCGTTAAACCACAAAGTGAACGGCAGAAATCTATAAAACTCGCGCGGGCGAATCCTCGTGTTACCCGTTTCGTTATGCTTTGCGATTTGCTTAGCTTCTCGATTAAGCACCTGCGCAAGATAACGACTTCACATTAGCCGATTTAACGATCCGAAAGAGTAGAAGTTAGCGAACCATAAAGCACTTACAAATTTATTACCCTGTAGAAACGAATAGCCTCTCCTACAGCATACCATACAATTTCTATTTCAATTGCTTTCGATAATACCTGTTTGTATATAGTTTTGTGTTCGTTTATCTCTAACACATTGCTTTCGTCACTCGAGAATCCTATCATCTGTACTGTTTTACGTGAGTGTTTTTATGTCAGTGAGCTTTCTTAAAGTTTCAGGTATAAGTATCTGGTTATTATACGCACCAAGTGCAGGAAGTGCGAAGTGGCAGCTGTGAATGAGCTAGTCTAAAGTTGAATGTTGAATGTCAACGATCAACGATTTGCTCTTCGTTAAGCATTCAATCCCAGTGAAAACCTACACGGGGCTGGTCTGGGTTCGGTCCGGATCGATCTGAATTGAATTAGGGCCTGTTCGTAACTACGGGTAAAACCCGCAGTTACTGAACAGGCCCTTGAAAAGCTGACAGGCTGAGATACTCTGCGTAAATTAAGTGTAAATTGTATGTGGTATTGGTATGAATAGTTTGAAGGAAGAGCTGTGCTAACTACACTAATAAGTACTCACTATTTACCAGGTTTTTCTGGGACATCCTATGAATGGTAGCGGAGTGGTGGATATTAATCTAACTGACATTTATTAGACAGGTTTGAAGAATTTGTAAAGAGGTCAAAGGTAAACGTGAGAAGGGTCAGACCTATGACCTAAGTACTAATTTGGTAGTAGCTTACTAGAATTTACAGGAGGTAGGAAAGGCCACGATTTATTTGACTCTTCAGAAATTATAAAACACACATTTCTCAGTCTGAGGATTGAAACTGACACATTGAATGTTGACATTGAACGGACACCAGTCGTTGTTGAGTCGTTGGTCAGTTCAAGTTGACGCTTGATTGACGCCGTTCAAGAGATAGATTTGGGTAATGGCCACCTTATAAGGCATTGAAGCGGATGATTCCAAGTGACCAATGAGTCTGAGACAAGGGTGGTCATATGATAACTAGTAAAACACGACCACACTCATTTGCACAGCATGAAATTTACTGCCAGAGGTTGATTCGTTTCGGTCCCCAAACCTTACTACCTTAAAAAGTAGCAGGAACAATAGCGGGCGAGAGCATAAGGAGGATTGGAGATATCATCGTCATACATTCATGAATTTTTCAGTCGTTATAATATATACAATGCCATACACCCACACGGAAACTGATCAAAAATACAGGAACCAACCTTACATTCCCTTTCACCCCCTTGTCCACCACCATTGTATGGAGGAACCAGGTACATTCGTTTACGGGGCTAAGCTTGTTCCGTGTACCTTTATTCGAATGAAAACGACTAGGAAAGTGTAAGTGAAGATGAACGGGTCAAAAAATAGAGCAAAATGAGAAGGTAGAAAGGAACGAGAAGAAATAGAATACGGAAATAGCTACTTACCATGACTTCTGATACACTCTCAACGTCTCCTCCAACTTGTCTATCTTCAGAAAATATTCCCCACTACATTCAACCTCTCCATGTTTTTCAAGTTCCGGTCCTGGTGCTCCTATGGCGACCACATGTTCAGAAATGTTTGTTAGTGTCTGAGGTATGGCGTATATTTTACAGACTGCAAGTAAAATGTTCATCATGGAGATGCATTGCCATTCGTAAAATCGGTGTATGGAGCAGGGAAAACTCGGGAAGCGCGCTTTGAACAGGAACAAGGTGCAAGCGATGAGACAATAACAATGACTGTGAACGGAATACAGTTTCTCAGCGTGCGACTGATAGGATGGTGATGTCAGTGAGGCACGTGGGTGCGTACACTGAGAGGGTGAGGTGTTCAGAGGGACTGACGGAGAGAGGGCGAACGAGGATGACTGAGTGTAGAGAAGGAAGCTGCGCTGGCGTCCTAACAAAGAAATTATGTGCGAGTCGACCGAGACATCCGTCCGGTCTGGGGTGTCCTAAGGTAGTAGATCAATTAGTAGGAGAAAAGAAAGAGAAATTGATAAAATAATCGAGAATGGAACTGAGAATCTTAGAATTTGAGCATTAGAGGGGGAGAGTTAGGCTGTCTATTCGGTGATCCCACTGGGACTAGATACAAAGGTTTATATACTAAAAATGAAACAAAACAAATACCTAAAAGAGGGAAAGTACAGTAAAACTGAAACTAAAGGAAGTCTAGAGTTTTGGGAAAGGGAAAAGGGGAAGAATGAAGAAAATGTCAAGAAAATTTGAAAACACTAAGCGTTGTTAGGGTGCGGCGTGCTTACATAAGCACGGCCAGAATGGTGATATTCGTAAAATATGCCGTTTCATAGTGCAGGCAGATCGCCTGCTCTACACCTGACGGGTACTTCAAATACTGACTGTCCCCAGTCAATCTCCTAACGGGGAACCGAAAATAGAAGAAAAATAAATTTAAGGTAAGTTATCGAAAGCTTGTTGAAAGCGGTCGGCACAGAGGGTAGAAGTCGGAAAATAAAAGGAAAATAGAAAATATGAAGAATTAAAAGGAATATAATGAGACGAAATTGAGGGGAAGGGAAGGGAGGGTTAAGTGGCGTAGGGTTCGAGAAATGTGGAGTACGTGCGGTGCAACTGAGAGAGCTGCAAATTTGGTCAGGGATTGACAAGGTGGCGGATCAGGAACATTGAAGATGTCGTCTCCAGGAAGCGAAGTTGAACCATATGGCTTTTGGGTAATGCGCTGGCGAGTTCGGAGGGTAGTTCGAAGAGCTGAAGAGCAGGGGAGAGGCAGAGAAAAATCGGATGTGCAAGTCGGCACATTATCAAGGGCGGCAGCTTCACGCATTACGAACGCGTCTTCAGGTGGGTCGGGAACATCGTGAATTACGTCGAGTGGGAGTTCGTTTCGAGGCTTATAATACTCCTGGTGAGGTTCAATTGGCTGGTGTGTAAAAGACGAATCCGAAAATGAAATAGGGGCGGGGATTTGGGGAAGACTTGAATCTCGAGAGCAGGGCATTGGCAAAAGTTCAGTAGAAAGGGAAAACGACGAGACGACAGCAAGAGAGGGAGGGGAAGAGATAGATTTACAGAAAGGGATTTCGTTGGCAGGCGAAGAGAGCGATGTGTTTTCAATAATGGGGAGCGACAAATTCAAATCTTCAAGTTGTGGGCTCGAAACGCTGGAGGGTTCGCGAAAGTCGTCGACAGGCTTGGAAACGGCGGCTGGAACGCGGGAGTTGACAGGGGAGGATAAGGAAGGGATAGTTAGAACGGCTGATGTTGTAGAAATAGTGGAAGCTAGCGGGGGAATTGGATAAGCTATCGGAGGGCACGAAACTGGGGCAAGGACAGGAGTAGACGTCGGATTTTTGGGAATTTTAGCAGGTGGGAGTGATGGAATAGGCAGTACATCTTGTCGAACGGCAGTCGTTGATTCATCGATGTTCAAAAAACCGGAACCGGCGGTGGCTGAGTGCGAGTAGACTCCGATATGCGTACGGGGCAGGGCGCGGACGGAACAGTATTGGTCGAAATGTGGGACTGCGGAGTGGTGAAATGAGGGGGACTTTGTGGGCTGGGATAGACTGCGTAGCGGTGCGATGAAGCGGGAGTGGGTGTGTAAGACGAGTGAGTACTGTTTTGTTGAATTACTTGGGGGACCATCTGAGATACGGCGGGCATAAGCGATTTAGCGAGACGTTGAATATCGAAGCGTTCGGCACTTGGAATAGGCTGAGCAGACGGGGTTGGGAGGGGATCGACGACAGGGAATGAGACAGAAGAGTAGGGCGATGATAAAATGTGTATGGCAGCTTCGTAGACCGTTTGGATAGGGAAGGGATCCTCAGGGTGATGCGTAGGGTCCTTCAGCATAAGAAAAATTCGCAGACGTGTCCTAAAACCAATGTCAAATCCTCGAATGAATGTGTTCGATGCATTGTGTTCAGAAATGCGACCATGCTTCTTGAGATAATTATTAATCCTAGAAAATTCGTGGTAATACTCTCCAAGTTGGAGACGATGCTGCATAGGGCTGAGGGCTTGCTTTTCCACAAAAAGCTCGAGATCGCCGTTAGAGTGTGTGTGTTCACTTTCGGATCCTGCGCCAGGGTATAGTTCGAGTACCTCAGCCTTGAAATCGCGCCAGGAAGTGCCGTTACGTGAGGAAAGCTCTTCCCAGAGCTCAGCGTCGTCCTGAGGCGCGTAGTGAATGGCCCATTGAATAAAATCGCACTCGGAATAGAGGCCTGAGTTCATGCAGTTACACTGAACATCAGAGAGGAAGCGTTGGAGCGTGCGTGGATTGCCGTCGTAACGAGGGGCGGAGTGATGATTGCGTCCGGGCATGTGAAAGTACGACATGGTGACTGGGATGGACAGCGTGAATGATGTGGATGGGTGAGTTATCAGATAGAGCGCGAAATGGGAGTATGAGTGCGGCAGGTGGAGAGGACGAGGATGCAAAGGAATTGGGGGATGAAAGCGGTATTCACAGCGAAGAGAGGCGAACGAAGGGCCGTAGCGTAACGAAAAATGATCTTCGAAACTAAATTTGTGCACCAGACAGTGAGACTTTGGGAGGACGAAGATCCAAGGAGAGCGTGATGAAGGAAAACAGTGCCCAAGGCTTCCCAGACAAGAGGTCACGAAGAAGTGGTGGTGTCAGAGGTGATTGACAACCTTAGAAGCCGAATTGATGTGCTGTCCAGTGAAACTTTGGGAGAACGAAGATCCAGGGAGAGTGTGGTGAAGGAAAGCAATCGAGTTCGCTTCCCCGGCGAAGCGAGACGAAAGAGAGGTGGTGGAATAAATGATGAACAATCTTAGAAGCCCCTCGCGGTAGGCTCCACTTTGTAGAGTCAGACTTCTGCTTGAAGGTTTCTCGTCAAAGAAATGCGAGCTGTTAGATGTCCGTCTAACATGTCCTGGGTCCTAGTGAAGTAGCTCCGAGAGTGAACGTTGGGGGGAAACTAACTTGTATTGCAAACATGTACATAGACAACTTAAGTAGGTACGAGTGGTGAGAAAATATAGGGAACGTGGTATGGAAATGAGGAACACGACAGAAGCACGATTTAACGATTTCGGTAATGCAGGCGGAACGCATGCTCTACATGAGCAAGGCGATAATAAAAAAGTAGTGTATAAGCAATGAAATGGATAACACAGACTATGCAAAGGGGACGCATAACGGTATAAGCCTTGAGGGCGCCGAACGAAAGAACGACGATGACAGGTAGTGCGTGTGTGTTGTCAGTAGTGTGATTGGCACATTGAAGGGATAGCGATGGCACGTAGTCGCGTTGACGATTTGAGGGCGCCCACATTAAGCAGTACGGCACGGGTACTGGGGCGGCGCAGCCGAGAGCGAGAAAGTGAGTGGCTAGGCAGATAGTTGGGCGAGGTTGGGAGAAGAGGGAACAACATAGCAGTCAAGCGGCAATACCATCGCCAATGATAGGCAAAGTGACAGGAGATTCGACCTGAGGGAGGTAGAAGGAGGCGTTGAGGAAGAAAGGGTCGGCAACGTTGAAGCATTGAGAGAGAGAGAGCGAGGGAGAGGAAGGGCATTGAGTGGGTGGAGGGCGGTGGGCAAGAGGTTAAGAGGTGTGGAGGCTACATTAATAAGAGGGAAGTGAGTGGGTTAAGAGAGGTCACAGAAGAGAAGATAACACACCTGACAGGCGGCACGCCCTTGCCAGACGATAGAAGAGAAGGTTTTGACTTGATGGTGGGACATAGGGCGCATAGATTGATGGAAGGTGGGTGGATAGCTAAGGACGAGGAAAACAATGGTTAATATCAATGGAGAAAGGGAGAGTGCGATGACTAGCACAGGCCGGGAGGGGCGGATGCCGGCGGTGGTGATGAGGATGGAGTTGATAACTTAGTAAATTTTAAGCGCCGTTTGAACTTGGTCTGCAAGCGATCCACGTGCTATCGGGAGATCCGATATATTGGCAGGCTAAGATAAATTAACACAAGGGCTTTGGGGGCTTTAATTTTAAACACTCCTGGCCGGTGAATTGACATTTGACCCCTTTTATGTAGTGTTGTCGCGGAGCGGATTGGATTGATACGGACTAAAATTTAAAAAAAATAATCCGCTGCAAATCGTCTTTGCGATTTGTAACGATGCGGAGTGGATGTGGAACTGTGGGGTTGCGGTTTGGTTGCGGTTTATATCGCGATTTCGGCTGTGCTTCGGTGATAAGGTAGGGAGCCAATCAAATTACGCATATTCTAGGAAGACAATAGCTAACAATAGGTACAAGCATAAAAGCATTAAAATAAATCCTCGCTATCGAATTCTGGAGTCGAGAACCCTTCCGATTCAACATTACTAATTAGCACTGTAAGCTCTGTAAAATTACTTGTTTCTATTAGCTCTTGTACTGCATATGCAGTTACTGGGCCGGATATACTATAACCTTCCTCTGTTGTGCGATGATGCAACTCCGCCATGCGCGCGCGGGGATTGCTTAGTAAGCCAAGCCGACGCCGCGCTCTCTAG
>JASFCY010000393.1:0-10616 GCA_036940585.1 Cyathus olla
ACAATCACTAAGGCTGTTGCCAAACAAATAATAACTAAGGCTATTGCCAAACAACAATCAAGGCTGATGCCAAACAAATCAAAATAGCCTATCTGGAAGTGATTCCTGACAGTTTTATAGTGTGCCACCCAGGAACCTTTAAAGATTTGCCATGGAAAACATATTCCAGCATATTTTTGAATTCCAGACATTTGACTTCCTCAAATGGTTGGTCACAACAGATGATATAGCTTGCTAATAGTTGCTCAAATTCTTCTTGGTCCCATTGCCCCTGCATAAATAATATCAGGACCTTGATATCAGTATGCATATAACTAGAAACTCACCATTGCTCTTTCCTCTTGCTTTGCAAAAGCCTTCTAAATGTTTTTGGATTTTTTCTCAAGTTTCTCAATGAACACTGTAGCTTTTGCATCTGCTAATTGTTTAATTCCAGATGCTATGTCAATTTCTTCCAGAGTAATGCCCTCACCAACTGGCTGTTCCTTTAGAATAGTATAGAACTGGTATATGACCAGAGAACAGGCCTTAAGGTTTCCAATTAAACCTGTGTAATAAAGAAAGTGTTAATTATAATCAGATAATAACCAGATGCTAACATACCATTTAAGCTGCAGCACATAGCTTTAGTTATTGTGAGGATCTTCCTTTCTCCATGGTAGTATCTGCAATGTTTATCACCCAGGTTTCCTTCAGATCTGGTGGTACTGAGCTTGACTTATTCATAGAAATAGTGGATTGGGTTTCTTGTGATCTAATAACTAGTGAGAATCAATGAATTAGTTAATATAAATGATTAATGACTTACCTTCTTCTTCTCTGAGACTATAGCCATGTCTTCAATAATAGATCCTCTGGGAGGAGGTGTATTTCTTGATGAAATATTACTTGCACTGTCTTTATCATCAACTACCTCAACTACCACATATCTTCTCTTGTGTTTTCCTGAGCCTTGTCTGATGTCTGAAATAATCTTCCTAGGAAGTAACTGTGCTATCTTCAGATTCAATGTAAGTGATTCAAAATAAGTACTACAGGTGATGAATCATGATAAACATACCTCTTCATTGGTGGGTACACACTCCAAGTCAGTATCAGTACTCTCATCTGAAGAGGAAATGGATCATGTAAAATCGCCATCATTCTCATCTGGGTCTAAGCCATCCACAGAAACCTCCTTCAAAGTTCATTTTGGTCTCTTACTTCCTGTTTGAGGCTTTGATGGATTTCCATTTTCATCCATCTTCTCATTGGTGAGTGATTCATTAAGCTTTGATATCTTCTTGAGACACTGTCTGCAGCCAAAGGCTAAATGATTTTAAAGTACTATAAGAATATATCAAAAGTAATACTTCTGACATACCATAATTACCAGCCTGGATTCCATCTTCACCTGACACCAGTCCTGGAGTATTGGGAGAAGGTTGTACCATATTCATAATGAGTTGAGAATCAAGGTAAGTAGTTATTGAGGCAAAGGGGTTACTGGATGTTCAAGAGATGAAGGAATTGAGATATCCTGAGGATTGAGAATAGTCTTACTTATATATATACACTCAGTTTATCAGGTTATCTGAGCACTGATAAATATCTACATATACCAAGCCAACAAAAATGTGAAACTATATGGTAGAAAGTGTGATAACAGTGCACACCACATGAAAAAACTGTAAAGGAGATAGATACTTGAGATAAAAAAAACAGGAATGCTAAAACTTAGCAGGCTCAGGAATCAGCTTTTGGTTTCAAAAGTTCAATTATCTCTAACAATACCACTAGTTAGTACAAGGCTCTTTGAGTGGGTTATATTGTTATATTAACATTAGTGTATCATCAAAGTGTTGAGCAAGCATCAAAGTCATGAAATGAAAGTGCAGCATTGAATGCAAGTTGAATGCAAGCAAAATGTTGAAACAACTGTGATGGTGTTGATGCACAATCAGGAAAGCAAATATTTACATAATACTATTCAAGCGCGAGACACTTGTTTCATTACTGTCTAGGCTGTGTGATTCAAGTGTGATTACCATCTTGTAACTTAGAACTACCGTACAACCGTAATACGGCCGTACTTATACGGGCAACATATGGCTTTTGCCGTACCGTGTGCCGTGCCGTATTGAGCCATCTTAAATCCTCGACGGGACGGTTACGGGCCCGTATATACGGTTACCGTATAGCCGTATAGTACAGAAACGGTGTACAATCCTAAATAGTAGTACCAAAAGTATTGAAACTAAGCTTGAACCAAGCAAGGTAAGTAATACGTAAGCCCAGGAAAAACATTTGCGAAAGAGATAGGGCCCTATACTTAAGGAGTTGAAAACCATAGCTGACTTGTATGTGACGAGAAGACGTCAATCAACTGTCCAGCGCCGATTGACAGTAAGTAGTCTTGTCCGAGTTGCAGCTGAGTTGTTGTCTCACAGGGTTTGAAAAAAATTATTTGGTCCAGAAGATTTTAATAAATTCATGCAAACTCATACAAATAACTTAGCCATAGCATTGATATTAAGCTGCTGCTGAGCAAAAAGTACGCGACGCGGTGCGTTTTAACACCGAACTTGAACCTATTCAAGGGATTTGTGAAGGTCCTAACTGCCTGACCATTTCTGATACAAAACTACCACCTTATTCTACCTATCTGAACGCAGCCAAGTCGGCAACAGGGTCTGATTGGGGTCCAAGAAAAATGTCAGACCTGACAGCCACGGATGGAGGCAAAACACTTATGTCCCTGACGCGATGCGGATAACTTATGGCATCGCGAACACCCTTGTTTTCACGAGGCAATTCTTGTGGGATTCTCTATGTACTTAATAATATTATACGGATCAGCGGGTTGACGGCCTGTGGCAACTGCCAGTGTCTTCGCTGTCCAGACGCCTATTCCTTACTGTGTCCCTTTCTTCTTCGTGAGTAAATATCATTGCAGATGCTGGAGCGTCGCCCATCTTCCTCTTCCCTCCTATCAGTTACAGCAACTCTCCCTTACTGGCGACAGGACGAATAGCAAGATTCGTTTCGATAATGTCCTCGTTGGTGTCCATTTCCTGGGGCATTTCGGCATTGGTAGCAGTTTTGTTGTACTACACCAACAAGAAAACTTTAAAATACCCCCTTCCTCCTGGCCCAAAGAAACGATTCTTCGTTGGGAACCTGCTCGACCTACCCACTAGCTTTGAGTGGATAACCTATGCTCGCTGGGGTAAAGAATATGGTTGGCCCTAAATTTTCTTGTCGTCCACTTGTGCCCTGATCACTGCTTCCAGGCTCTAATATCATCCATGTAGCTGCTCCCGGAATCAACATAATCGTTGTGAACTCGAGAAAGATTGCGAACGACCTCTTCCAGAAGCGGTCTACCAACTATTCCAGTCGGTTCGTTACTGCTTTTACCGCTTTTTTGCTTGATATATGTTAATTTACTCTATCTACCACTACAGACCTCAGTTTACCATGACATCCGAGCTGTACGTGTAAACTCGCTCGTCTTCAAACATAGCTCATCGTTATTGGTTTCAGAATGGGGTGGGGCTGACTTTTCTCAGCTATGCCGTACGGCGAACCCTGGAGAGAGAGGCGCCGTATGTTTACGCAGTACTTTCCCCCTGAAAACCCCCTACACTTACACAGAGAAATGGAATTTGTGAGACGATTCCTACTCCAAGCATTAGAGTCTCCTACTTCTCTCACAGCGTTATCACGGCAGTACGTGGTCTGTCTGTTAGAACTAATGCCCCTTACTTAGTGCTGTCTCATAGTACAATCGGTGGAATTGCTATTTCACTAGCTTTTGGCCTTCCCATCAAGCCTCTAGATGATCCATATATCACTGTGGCTGAGGATGCCGTAGCAGGCATCACAGAGTCCGCTGTCCCCGGCGCATTTCTCGTTGACTTCTTTCCCTTCCTCAAGTACGTGCCAGAGTGGGTTCCCGGTGCAGGGTTCCAAAGGAAAGCTAAGGAATGGCGCAAGCTCCAAGAAGAGTTGCACAATAAGCCATTTTACGATACATTGAACAATATTGTAAGTCGGATGTTGCATTGACTTGAGTAACACTTATGCATTTACAGAAAGCCGGCATAGCGCAGCCATCCTTCATGACTCTAGCAATGTATGACGAGGAGTACCCCGGAGGCACCGTTGATATGGACGTTATCAAAGATACGGCGGGGATGTTTTTTTCTGGTACGTGTTATTGATTTTTGCCTCTTTAAATGCTAACCCTTTACCGTTAGCCGGTTCCGAGAGTACGGCCACGTCCCTCGAGACTCTTATACTCGCTGTCCTACTCCGTCCTGAAGTGCAGAAGAAATTGCAAGAGGAACTTGATCGCGTAGTTGGCCATGACCGGCTTCCGGAATTTGCAGATCAGGATGATTTGCCGTATCTCATGGCAGTGATAAAGGAATCGGTGCGGTATGTACATACATCTCAGTTGTTCCGGTACATGGAGTTGACTACAGTATTGGGCAGGTGTAACCCAGTGTTCCCTATAGGTGGGTGTAACCCGTTGTTAATACGAGCGAACTCATAGCATTTTCTCTTTTCTGTAGCGGTCCCGCATGAGGCAACAGATGATGATATCTATGAAGGATATCACATCCCTGGGGGCTCAATTGTACTCGGTAATGTCTGGTGAGAATTCCGCTTGTTCCTCTTTTCCTTGGCGCAATGTTGAGTGTCACTAGGGCCATATTGCATGACGAACAGGATTATCCAAACCCCTCAACATTCAATCCCGAGCGATTCCTCAAAGATGGCAAGCTCAATCCCGATATTCCAGATCCGTTCGACGTATTCTTTGGATTTGGAAGAAGGTGAGCTGAGTCTCAAGGCTCCAGTTCACGGGTTGACAGTAACATCATTTCTAGGGAATGCCCTGGTAAACATGTTGGTGTGGCTACGTTGTGGTTGATGACTGCCTCCATATTCTCTGTCTTCGACCTACAGAAGCCTGTCGACGGGGATGGGGCCGTGATTGAGCCCCGAGAGGAATTCCATTCCGCACTCGCCTGGTAAGCATTGATGTGGTTCCTCGAGACTGTTATTCTGATACTCCTTCATAGTCATCCTCTTCCGTACAAAACGCTTCTGAAACCGAGGTCGAAGGAGGCCGAACAATTGATTAGAGTTATTAATGAAGCTGCAGCTTGAATGCTTCTGTCCCACTGCTATGGTTAAAGATAGTCCAGATGTTAGACAAACTGTACTGTGGACTCCATTTACTGTAAATGACAGCATAACTTTCCGTGTTCAATATTTGTGGGCTCATAGTGCTTAGCATTAATATTCCTATTTTGAAGCTGAAGAATTCGCATGGTGAATACCATACAAGTTCTACTACGTAGTCCCACTCAAGCTCCACGTCTCACATGGCAGTTTATTTTGACCACTGACCGACCCGACAGTCAACGCGCTCCCCTCTCCGGTATGGAAATAAGTGGGAATCAAGCCTGACAGAACCATATGGTAATATATCATCTGATACTGCTTGTATACAATAGATCATCGGATGAATGGGGAAAGTTGGGAGGCCTTATCAAAAAAAAGATAGATAAGCGTCCACCTAGTACGACGATTACACTTTTGTACCAGCTCTATACGCATAGTATCGTAGCACTATTTTTCAACCACAATGGATTCCAAAGCCTCATCCACCTCCACTCTCGTAGCAACCACTTAGCCCGCAGAGGCTACTAGCAAAGACAAGGCGATACCGCAGAAGTCTACCAACATAAAGAAAGCTCCTGAGGTCTCTTCTGGAAAGAAAGACTTCGAGGCGGCTTTGGGATCGTTATCAAGCTCCAGCGGTTTTCTGTGATTGAGCGTAGAAAAAAGGTGTATTACCAGAGCCATGATATAATCTGGTGTTTATTTAATGCCAAGCGCAAGATGCTGATGAGCAGCCAATGCTGATGCAGAACTTGTCGATTACGCCAAATTATACATGCCTTCAGTCCTGTGTGCTAGGAGTTTGTTACAATAGTTTTGTAACCTATTGAGGACAACTCGTTGGAGACAATAATGCTGATCCCGAGAATAAATGGCTGACAACCACCACATTGCAAGGAAGTTGACTCAATTAAAGTAAAATGTCAAGCGAGATATGGAACTTACATGAAACTCAGTATATCAACTCACCATATAAAACCTTCGCTTAGTAAGCCATATAAGCCCATGTATCTTGCATGAGGAAACTATACATTGTTATTGGTTATTGAGTTGTACAGCTTAGCTAAACCGTCTAGGCCATCTTTAACCATAGCGGTGATGGGAGAGGAACATTTAAGCTGCAGCTTCATTAATAACTCTAACTAATTGCTCGGCCTCCTTTGACCTTGGTACAAGAAGTGTTCTGTACGGAACAGGACGACTGGAAGCAAAGGATCAGGATAATGTACCTCAAGAAACTATGCCAATACTTACCAGGTAAGTGCAGAGTGGAATTCCTCTTGGGGCTCAAACACAACCCCATTTTCGTCGACTGGCTTCACTATGTCGAAGATAGAGAATATGGAGGCTGTCATCAACCACAACGTAGCCAGTCCTACATGTTTACCAGGGCATTCCCTAGTGATGGTATCAGTGTCAACCCCTCAACCGGATCGAAGTCTTACTCACCTTCTTCCAAAACCAAAGAATGGATCAAGCGGATTCGGAATGTCGGGATTGAGTTTTCCGTCTTTAAGGAATCGCTCGGGGTTAAACATGGACGGGTTTGGATAAACCCGTTCGTCATGCAGCATGGCCCTAGACTCAGGCTTTAGCCTTGGGACAGGTAAAATAGGACAGGTCAATTGGCTCACCAGACATTGCCCACCATAATGGAACCCTTCGGAATGTGATATCCTTCATAGATATCGTCGTCTGTTGCCTCATGCGGGATCGCTAAAGAAAAGAGTTAAAGTTATTGAATATATGCATATTAAAAACGCGTTGCACAAACCTATAGGGAGTACTGGGTTCCATCTGTCCATTTCAGTTAGATGTCACTCAACAGACTGGGAGCATTGTTAGCACATACCGAACAGATTCCTTTATCGTTGCCATAAGATAAGGTAAATTATCTTGATCTCCAAATTCAGGAAGCCGGTCGTGACCAACCACGCGGTCAAGTTCTTCTTGTACTTTCTTTCGTACTTCAGGATGGAGTAGGAAAGCGAGGACAAGAGTCTCGAGAGAAGTAGCCGTAGTCTCAGCACCGGCTAACATAAAGGCAACCATAAGTTAATAACCTTAAATATAGCAGAAGTCGGCTAAACGCACCTGCGAAAAACATCGCTGCCGTATCTTTGATAACATCCATATTAACGATGCCCTCGGAGTCCTCACGATCATACAATGCTAGAGAAACGAATGAAGGCTGAGCTACACCTGTTTTCTGCAAACGTGTAAGGACAATGATTTAGGTCAGCACAACGACAGACTTACAATATTGCTCAGTGCATCATAAAATGGCTTATTGTGAAACACTTCTTGGAGCTTGCGCCATTCCTTGGCTTTCCTCTGGAACCCTGCACCAGGAACCCACCCCGGCACGTACTTGAGGAAGGGAAAGAAGTCAACGAGAAATGCGCCGGGGACAGCGGACTCTGTGATGCCTGCTATGGCATCCTCAGCCACAGTGATATATGGATCATCTAGAGGCTTGATGGGAAGGCCAAAAGCTAGTGAAAGAGCGATTCCACCAATTGTACTATATACAGACACTAAATGGGAGGTATTAATTCTTCTTAGGAATAGACCACACACTGTCGCGATAGTGCTGTGAGAGAAGTAGGAGCCTCCAATGCTTGGAGCAGGAACCGCCTCACAAATTCCGCTTCTCGGTGTAAATGTAGGGGATTGTCAGCTGGAAAGTGCTGCAGGAACATACGACGCCTCTCTCTCCAGGGCTCGCCGTACGGCATACCTGCAAAAAGCCAGTCCCATCCAACTCTGAAACCAATAAGAATGAGCTAAGTTTGAAGGAAAACGAGTGCCTTTAACACATACAATTCAGTTGTCATAGTGAACTGAGGTCTACAGTAGTACTTAGAGTTAATATATATGAAACTAGAAAGCAGTGACGAACCGACTGGAATATTTGATGGACCTCTTCTGGAAGAGATCGTTCGCAATCTCGGTAGAATTTACAATGACCATGTTAATCCCTGGAACAGAGACATGGAGGATATCGGAGCCTGGGAATGGTGAGGGCAGATCCAGATGACAAGAAAGATTTAAACTCCAAACCATATTCTTTGCCCCAGCGAGCATAGGTTATCCACTCAAAGCTGGTAGGCAAGTCGAACAGGTTCCCAACGAGGAATCTTTTCTTTGGTCCAGGAGGAAGGGGGTATTTTGAAACTTTCTTGCTGGTGTAGTACAACAAAGCTGCGACAAGTGCCAAAATAGCCCAGGAAACAGACGCCAGCGAGTACATACTGTACATTATCGAAACAAATTTCACTATTCGTCTTGTCTTGGTTTACGCGGGAAAGCCGGGTTAGAGTTGGGGTAACTGATTGGAAAAGGGGAGGAAGAAGGATAACGATTGAAAATCGACAACGGGGTTTACTCACGAAGAAGAAATCAAAATAGAGACCACTAAGGAGTCAAATAGTATTGTCTTCACAAGACACCAGTGGCAATTGCCACAGGCCATCAGCTCACTGATCCGTATAATATTAATACATAGAGAAATCCCACAAGAATAACCTCGTGAAAACAAGGGTGTTTGTTTGTTATTCGCGATGCCATACGTATCCATATCGCATTAGGGACAGTGTCTCACCTCCATCGTGGTAACTGTCCAGTGTCGAATCTATTCTTGGACCCCATACCCCAAGCAGACCTGTTATCGACCCAACTCACCTTTTTTGCGTTCAGAATCGAGATACATATAATAAAGCAGTAATTTGGTGACAGAAATGGGACTTCAGCCTACTTCAGCTTCAGCTTCAAGGTCAGGCTTGCGCGTGGCTGCCCCGTGCTTATTTGTACGCGCTTGCACAGATTTACTATGATCCTCTGGACTAAATATTCTTTTCCGTTTTCTCAGTCTGTCCGCCCAGTGGAAGCTGGCGGCGGGCCCCACCAACTGGAAGCTGAGCAAAATCGCTATAACTTCCGAAAACAGCTAAAATTCACTTACAGGTAACTTATAGGTCAGATTAAAATGGAATGCGAACTAGAGTTTGTGTGAGACTTAGTATGGAGTTTTGGACGATGTGAAATATTCAGGTTCACAGAAGGGTGAGGTTGAAATGACGTGTACTCAACGTGAACTTGAACTCTTTGAAGCCATACCCGGCCAGACCAGCCCAACGGTATCTTAAACAAGGAATCTATATGTTATAAGTCATCTACAGTTAATGATATGTACAATTTAGCTACTAACGTCTAGACCATCTTTAACTATAACGAGTCAGTGGGACAGAATCAAAGTTCAAGCTGCAGCTTCATTAAGAACTTTAATCAGCCGTTCAGCCTCTTTTGACCTTGGTTTCAGAAGTGATTTATACGGAACAGGATGACTGAAAGAAAAATATCAGAATAACATGTCTTAAGGAACCACGTCAATACTCACCAGACAATTCCAGAACGGAATTTCTCGCTTGGCTCAATCACGGCTCCATTTTCGTCGACTGGCTTCTCTATGTCGAAGACGGAGAATATAGAGGCTGCCATCAACCATAATGTAGCCAATGCGACATGCTTACCAGGGCATGCTCTAGAGTTGATGTTCAGTGCCAGTCCCTGATCTGGAACCTCGAGACCTGGCTCACCTTCTTCCAAATCCAAAGAATATGTCAAACGGATCCAGAATGTCGGGATTGAGCTTGCCATCTCTCAGGAATCTCGCGGGGTTAAACACTGACGGATTTGGATACACCTGCTCGTCATGCAGCATGCCCCTAGAGAGACTTCAGCCCCTTGCGACAGGTAAAACAGGATAGCCGATTTCTTACCAGATATTAGCCACCATAATGGAGCCCTTCGGAATGTGATATCCCTCATAGACATCATCATCTGCAGCCTCATGCGGGATCCCTATAGAAAAGTGTAAATGTTATTCTGAGTTCACTCGTATTAACAGTGTGTTGCACAAACCTATAGGGAGCGCCGGATTCCACCTATTGAAGTAAGCTCTATGTCACTAAACAATCTAGAAGCACGTTTCTTCAAGACACATACCGCACCGCTTCCTTTATCGTCGCCATGAGATAAGGCAAATCATCTTGATCTGCAAAGTCAGGGAGCCGATCGTGGCCAACCACACGATCAAGTTCATCTTGCACTTTCATTTGTACTTCAGGATGGAGTAGAACAGAGAGGAAAACAGTCTCTAGGGACGTGGCCGTAGTCTCAGCACCGGCTAACATAGGGATTGGCTTTTAATGACACAAAAACGAAGAAAGCAGTAATTGATAAAATTCACCGACAAAAAACATCCCTGCCGTATCTTTGATAATGTCCAGGTTAACGGTGCCCTGGGAGTCCTCCTGATCATATAACGCTAGAGAAACGAAGGAAGGCTGAGCTACGCCAGTTTTCTGTACATGTATAAACACAATTTAAGTCATCCCAACGTGCAACTTACAATATTGTTTAGTGTATCGTAAAAT